>OLKM01001688.1:0-15000 GCA_900291075.1 Melanogrammus aeglefinus
ATTTTAATGTGTCGAGAGGTAAGGGTCGAACCAAACCTGGCCCATGCCGGGACATCTAGCCCAGGCGCAGGAATAACCTTTATCAAGGGAGAGTGCGTCTGTTACTGTGTGTTATTTGCATCTTATGCCCGCTTTTTGTAATTATACTCGCCCCAACCTTTGGTTCGAAGGAGTAGAGGGTTTTGCGACAGCCAAAGGAACAAGTCCATCGACCACCGGGTCCACTATAGAATTATTCAACGCTAGAGTCTTGTATCCCTCGCTGTACATCCCGGAATAAACCATCTAATTCAACGCGCTCTACTCCAACCTGTCCAAGCCTGTTTTGATTTCGACTTCAGAATTACTACTTACGGACTGAAATACAACCACGCAGAGTCTGTCCCGAAAGTTTTTAATTAAATAAGCTGAAAATCTAACATTTGGTGCCGTGACCCGTGCTTGAGAGAGGAGGAGATGAGAAGGACGATTTGCCTCTGAAGATTGCCTGATGACCAGAGAAGAGCGCTGCGCGCCTGCCCTGGGAGGACGTCTCAACGCCCTGCCCTGCCGAGGGAACCCGCATTCCAGCAACGCGGCTGAACCATGCGCATCTGCTATGCACCACTTGGGGAATCAAAGCGGTGAGCTGAATGCTTATTCGCACACTCGTCTGAGCCTAAGGAGAAAAGAATCAGTAAAGTAATGCTTAAAATATCTTACACACACATAACTGTGATTATTTATTATTTGTTTTACTATTAGGTGGCTGCACTAACACTTGCTGAGTAATGAGTTGTGTCATCTCAGAGCTTGACGAAGTGAGGACCTGCATTAGTGATTAAGAGTTTGTGTAATAATCACGAATATACGCCAATATGAAAGCTAATTGTTTTGTTCCTTTTGGTCCTGGTTCGGAGTCCTCAGAATTTGATTAAGGCTTTGTCATGGTTGAAGTCCTGGAATTGTTGGATAAACTGGCCTTTGAGCTGGGTTTTTGACGTCCATAGAAGTTGTTGATAATTGATTGATTAAAGGCCTTGTGGTCTGGGTTGTGAGTGCTCACTGAATAGTGTTGTTTAAGCGCCATTTGTGCTCTGGTTTGAGTCCTGAGAATATGTAGTTTAAGGCCTTTGGTCTGAGGTTTTGAAGTCTGAAATTATGTTGTTTAAAGGCCTTTGGTCTGGGTTGGGTGAGTCCTGGAATATTGTAATACAAAGCATGTCCATTCAAAGTGATTTGTTCATCTTTGCTAGTTATGTCAATGTTGATACGTGTCGCTGATTATAACTTTAAGACGTCTGGTTTGCTTGTCACTCAGCGGCTTTGTGTTTTAACGACTTGTAGTGGACAAGGAGTGAAACCGTATTTGTATTGAATTCACTGGTGAGGTTACATGAATCGGCTAGAGTTGTTTGGTGTGTGTGCTAATGTTGTTTTTGATCCCCGGCGCGCGAGGAAATCACATATATTGTTTTATGAGATAATGGATGGACCCCCTCCAACTAAACGGGCGGCAAAGGAATCGATCTGGAAGGTTTTCAAAGACTGGGTCAAAGAAGAACTAGACGAAGTGAACCGTTGGGTTGGTTATATTTGTTCTGCAGTGTAAGCCGCTATCTTATCAAGGCATGTCAGCAACAAAAGCAGAGAGATGAATTTGAAAAAAGACAACTGACTCTCACTATGAAGATGCTCTGGGAAAAGACAAGAAGAGCAAATCAAACTGCTTGCCGCATGAATTCGTTTGCTTAAAGGATGTACATTGACTCGGGAGAGAGACCTACACCAGACGCTAAGTCAGAAGAAGGAAACTGATAGCGGCCGCCTCGCGCCCCCTCTCGCAGCTCGACTCAGGGCCCCCCAGGGAGGGTGACCAAAGGCCAACGGAGGAGGAGTTTTTGGGAATGAGTCTGATGGTCGCATGTACCCCACACTGCCCCCTCGTGCTGCGCCAGAATGGGGAATACATCAATCTTCCCGATGCAGCCATCGTCGCCACCGGCTGGTTGTTTACAGGATCAAGACACAGTGTTCTCCCAGCGATCGACAGCTTTAATAGGCCGAGTACCCTGGTCATCTGTCCTGCAGTACCCACCCACGTGCCACGCGAAGGGGAAATCCATCTGCCCCCACCCTGACTTATGCCTAACGCTCAGGCCTCAGGCGGACCTTGAACGTGAAGAGAATAGAAAGCGCTGAGGGACGCACAATCCTCTAATGAACCTCCAGCCGCGAAGGAAACAACTCGACAAATGGAGTGCGGGAGATCGACCACCCCAAAGAGAGCAGGCCTACAGCCATGGATGAAACTACTGAAACTACGCACACTGATGCTATCTGTATCTCTGCACGAACTCACCCCTACGATGGGCTTGCTATATTGGTTCAGAACACCTGAGCCGAGCACACTGAGCGCATCATCAGACTTCGATAACGAGGTGGAAGATGCCCTTGAGAGAAGACGGAATGAGACCAGAGAAGGGATGGGAGGCGCATAAAGGCGTGGATCCAAAAGCACTCCCAGGCCACAGGTCCAAACTGGACAAACAACTCACACGTTAGTTTGCAGCAAAGAAGGACGAGAGTCTGGGACCAGTTCACACGCAGCGCTTGCTTCGCATCATATGTTATCTTGCTGCCACTCAGGCCAAACTGTGAATATGATTATGGACCACCATCGACCAGCACAGGACTTGCCTTTGAAGACCATGTATTCTCCAGGCAGGTACTACTCGCCGGAGATCCGAAGGGGCCGAGTAAAGACAAGGTTTCCCGGCTGGACAAACCGCAAGCAGCCAACAATGGCAGAGATCAAGGAATTCGGAGAGAAAAGGTGATCGAGATGAAGAAGTCAGGATTCGATATCTGGCGGAGCGAGGAAGAGAGAACGGAATGGCAAGTGGAACGAGAAAAGATTCCCCCAGCCCCACAGAAATAGAAGAACGATTCCTCGCCGCCAGACAGACAGAAAGAACTTCGACCATGCGCCAACAACTGTGGACAAAGTGGAACACTGGCAAAGAGAATGTGAAGCCTCGAGAAGGGGATACCGTGAGCGCCCCAACGAGAAACCAGGGAACGCGAAAGCCGCCTCAGACAAAATGAAGGGAACTATGGAAAGAAATGTACAGGTCGCCAGAGTGGTGAAGAACTCAGCCGCATATACGATTCAATGACGGAAAACCAACAATAACCATGGAACCAGTGAAGTCAGTGGAGGTCCTTCCAGGTGTCAAGCCAATATCCCACCTCAACAGAGCTGCCGTGGATGGACTGAGAACCAATCATAAAAGACACTTGAATGACCCAGGGGAATCAATCTACTACAAGAACTCAAATCAATCAAAACCATGAGGGGCCATACCTCAAATCTTATTAGTTACTTACTCGATCCATCCGCTGTTCGTCTGGTAGCTAAGAAGACGAAGTGGAATACATGCAAGCCACTTCGCAAATTAGTTGATTCACGCAACTTGGACTTGACACTGACCATCGATTTAGGATCTCTGGCACGCAATTTGCACATGACTGATATGGGGTGAATGAGTATAGGGAGTGTTGGATGTGTTTTGTAATTTTCATTTCTTTAATTTCTTTGAGTGTTTGTTATTTTCATTCCTTTTATTTTTACGCGAGGAGTTTAGTTTTTCGAAAGATGCTGCCTAGTGACTCTTTGTCACCCACCTCTCTTAAGTTTCATGTTGGTTCCTTCTCTTTGACACAACTGCTCAGCTTTTAGAGCTTTTTGTTTGTTTTGTTTTATTTTTGAACAAAGGTTCAATCATTCATTCATTCACATAAGGTTTATTGAGAACTATGATGACTGATTACTGATTACTGATATAACCATTTTCGAATCAAGCGATTAATTTTTTGTATGATCATTTTTCATTGTTTATCGAATCATTAAGACAATTACAAACCATAGTTGATTATTATTACTGTTGGAGGCTGTGACAATGCCCTCCCCATGACTGATTCTGGCAACTTTTTCTTTCTTTGCCCAGGAGTGTTTCGTCCCTGACATCCCTCATCCCCATGTCACACCTGCGGTGGCCATGTCCATTCACTTGATCAGAACTCTGTTTGCAACTGGCTTAACTCCAAAAACCAACTGAGTCATGGATGTTACAATTGGTGGAGCTTCACTGGCCAAGCAGAAGGGAGGGGCCTGGACAGTTGAACCTTCTTGAATCTTTTAAAAATTTTATCTGTTTTGGTTTAATCATGTGTAACCTTAATGAGTTTGTTAATTTCTTTATTATAGTGGGCCTTACACCCTGGTTTACATTGTGTAATTGATTTGAATTACTTGTCTTTTGCCTTTTTTATGCTTCTCTTCATTGATTATAGTTAATTATTAATTGGTTCACAGTAAATACACTGAATTCTCTTTTTTGTTGGTGATCTTTAAATCCTATGTTTAGTATGATCAAGAGGAGGAGGAAGTAGAAATGTTTGGTGTATTTTAGTGGTCCTTCTCTTATTGTTCACAATTTCTAGTCTAGGAACAGGCCAGGGCTCTCATCGATACTGATCACAGGTGTGTTATCCCAACATTCGGCCATTGATTAATGGTGTCAGCGGTAGGTCGAACCAACCTGGGCCCTCCGGGACATAGCCGAGGGCCAGATTCACCTATCAAGGTGGAGAAGTGTGCGTCTGTTCACGGTGTTATTCATCTATTCCCCTTTTGTGTATTATACTCGCCCCAACTCTTTGGTTCGAGAGTAGAGGGTTTCGACAGGCCAAGGAACAAGTCATCGGACCACCGGGTGCCACCTATAGAATTATTCCAACCTAAAGTCTGTAATCTCGCCTGTACATCGCCGGAATAGCCAACCATTCTAATTCAATCCTCTACTCCAACAAATCTGTCCAAGCTGTTTTGATTTCGACTTCAAGAATTACTAAGCTGTACGACTGAAAATAACACCAACTGCAGAGTTCCTGGTCCGAACAGTTTAGAAAATAAGCTGAAATCTGAACAAGGGGAAAGAGGTGAAAGGTGGAAGAGAGAACAGGAGGGTTAGAGGAGATGAATTAGAGAGAGGAGAGAGAGAAGAGAGAGAGAGAGAGAGAGAGAGAGAGAGGAGAGAGAGAGAGAGAGAGAGAGAAGAGAGAAGAGAGAGAGAGAGAGACTCTGTGAAGAAAAAGCAGGGAGGAGAACGGCAGGCAATGAAAGGCGAGAGTGAGACCTGGGGAGGAGGAGAGAGAGAGAGAGACAAAGAGTGCGTCCATCAAGCCGAGGCCCCTGTGATGAGTGACACAACAAAGCTGTAGCGGGGGTCACGTGACACCTGACACGCCCTCGATGACACACACAAACACACACACACAGCCGTGCCAAACGTCTGAGGCACGCGCGCGGAGGCTCCACACATGAACACTGCGGGGGACGGACTCTTACGCCTGAGAGACGGAGAGAGAGAGAGAGAGAGACGAGAGAGGAGAGGAGAGAGAAGAACACTGCGGGGGACGGACTCTTACGCCTGAGAGACGGAGAGAGAGAGAGAGAGAGAGAGAGAGAGAGAGAGAGAGAGAGAGAGAGAGAGAGAGAGAGAGAGGGCGGGAGAGAGAGAGCACAACTTGTGCTGTTTTATCCATCTAAAATGGTAGCATTTGGTTGTGACAGGAAACAGGAAGTGAGCAGATTAGAGACGAGGCGCCACACAACGCCATGACGCTGACATCCTTAGAAAGATCATTACTCAGATCATTAAGGGTTAACCACGGCTCATCACTCAGAACATTGTTCAAATGAGAATGTACTTTACTCATTTGGATGGTGTGTGTGTGTGTGTGTGTATGTGTGTGTTTGTGTTTGTGTGCATCCCAGCACACATATGTTTGTGTGTCTGTGTGTGTATATGTACTTGTGTGCGTCCGTGCAAGCGTGTGGTGTGTGTGTGTGCGTGTGTGTGCGCGTCTGTGCTGCCTGCCTGCCGCGGGGAAGACCCCCTTTGCTCCCCTTGTTCCTGGTATTTGTGAAGACCTTAGCGGGCGCTGGACTGAGTACAGGACAACACAGCGACAGGTGCTGCCTGGTCGCTACACAACGTTCTGCAGGCGGTCGCCCCCAGGACCAAGAAAACGCCCAATTTGTCCGATGTTTAGCCACAACGTCTCAAGGACCCGATACGTTTTGTGCCGTGTTCCTGTCCGTTCCCGATGCATTGTGGTCCGCTCGGCTGACTAACGAGAGCCGGGCTGGGTTTAGCTCCCCCAAGGGGGTCCCTGAATAACCCGTCCTGAAGCGCTTGTTGTTCTGATCTCATTGTCTCCTTGTTTACCTCCAGCCCACCGCCGTCTGTCCAGAACAACATCCTGTCTTTAATCACCGACTTCGGCTGGAAACCAGAGTTTTAACTCTGCAGGTAGAGTGTTTGTGTCTGCAGAACTGCAGCGAGATGTGTCGAACTTAAAAATGGGCCTTAGCTTTGTGTAGCGTCTTATCCTAGTTATCTTTGTTGTGTACGGGGAATGGGTTAACGACGATTGTTAGTGCTTGACACTTGGTTCTACGAACATCCTTACTGTACCGACAGCGATATATTGTTTCTCTTTCTTCTGACAAATGTACTTATCGTGAGTCGCTTTGGCTAATAGCGTTAAATGCCTTAAATGTAAATTAGCTGATTCGACCTATCACTTGCTGTCTTACAACCAGTGTCTTGTTAAACTGTGTGTCTGGCCTTTAATACGATTAAAAGGGCCTTGACATTGTGATGTGTCTTTATCACTGTACATTCATTTTCTATCACTATATATCTATGTATCTCTAATGACTGTGGTCTTTTAAAACACAGGTGCGCTGGTCTAGGACTCAAATCCTTCAACCCAACAATCAGCCATGTTTTAATTCCATGTTTCTGCTGTCTGCAGTAGCAATGTGGTCAATTTAACATACTCTTGTAATTTTATTTCAGGGAATAGAAAAATATTTGTTTTTCCTATTTTAACAGGAAGCCAAGATATTACCCCAAGAATAAGGAAGGATTATACACACAAACACATTCATACACCAAACGCACACCCACACACCATATGTGTGATAACAATTGTGCCAAAAGTGGCGGCACACACACACACACACACACACACACACACACACACACACACACACACACACACACACACACACACACACACACACACACACACACACACACACACACACACACACACACACACACACAAAGTCACATTAGTGCTTAAAGCTGTCTGAAATCATTTATGGATCATACCCTCTGTGTGTGTGTGTGTGTGTGTGTGTGTGTGTGTGTGTGTGTGTGTGTGTGTGTGTGTGTGTGTGTGTGTGTGTGTGTGTGTGTGTGTGTGTGTGTGTGTGTGTGTGTGTGTGTGTGTGTGTGTGTGTGATCTAGCTACCCTGCTGCCCAGATAACAGATTGCTGGGTATCTGGAACATGAAGAAAGTGTCACCCCTGCCAGGTATATTATGGACTGTACACATCGCTAGGCAACCGTAAGCAGGGGAGATTGCAGGTATCCACACACACACACACACACACACACACACACACACACACACACACACACACACACACACACACACACACACACACACACACACACACACACACACACAAATGCATTGCTTGTGTGAGGGTGTGTGTTGGTGTGTGTGACTGTGTGTTTAAACCATCTATAATTGGTACCATGTACCAATGTAGCTATATAATGTGTGTGTGTGTGTGTGTGTGTTTGCGTGCATGCGTGTGTGTGTGTATGTGTGTCTGTGTTTGCGTTTGAGCAAAAGTGGGTGTTTAAAGCTTCTATAATTGCTTCCGTCACTAATCTAACGGTTTTGAGCTTTGTTTGTGTGTGTGTTTGTTTTTGTTTGTTTGCGTTGTTCAGTTCCAGAAGAGTGTGTTTTGAGGTAGATAACAGTGTGACAGTGTCTCTGTATGTAATGTAACAGTATTTTGAGGTGGTGTGCGTGTCTGCTGGTGTTTGTGTGTGTGTGTGTGTGTCTGAGGATGTGTAATGTAATAGAATAAGGTGTGCGTGAGGGTGTGTAACGTAATAGCATAAGGTGTGCGTGTGTGTGTGTGTGTCTGAGGGTGTAACGTAATACCATAAGGTGTGCGTGTGTGTGTGTGTGTCTGAGGGTGTAATGTAATAGCATAAGGTGTGCGTGTGTGTGTGTGTGTCTGAGGGTGTAATGTAATAGCAGAAGGTGTGTGTGCGGGGGTCTGAAACGGAGAGACTTTGGGTTCCCAGGACCAGCTGGCGCGGTAGATAAGCTGCTCTGAGTTTGTCCTTCTTTGCGTGTAACGGTCCTCAGCGTTTAAGGCTTACGGTGTGCTCACTAAAAACAAAATAAGAAATGTACCAGTTGAGTAAATTAATGAATAGGTTGAAATTCAATTTCTCTTAAAGGTGTTATATTTTACCACCATGTGTGAGTGTGGATAGCCGTTACAAGCCAATTTTGAAAATCTTTTCTGGCCTCACAAGTGGGGCAGATTTTCAAAACGGCCTGTAACGGCTAACCACAATCACGCCTGGTGGTGTCATTTGCCACCTTTAAGAGTTTCATATGATAACAATTTACAAAAACAAGATCATCCTGTCTGATCCAATCTTTTAACACCACTAAAACGCTCTTCCCTGTGTCTGCGTTTTTCACATTCACCTGTGTTGATTGATAATCACGTTCACCTGTGTTGATTGATAATCACATTCACCTGTGCTCCTTGGTATTGCGCTCCCCAAGTCCTGCCTCTGTGTTGTCTCCTCAGAGTAAAGGTCTGAGCCAGGTAAGAGCTTTTCGATTGCCTCCCCCTTGGTGTTGTTGAGCTGTGTTTTGTGCGTGCGGTATTGACGAGGTTGTGGTGTGTTTCTGGTCCATTTTTGTGTGATTTGCCATAGCTTTGCTGTGTCATCGGTGGTATGCTTTCATATGGTACGGGTATAGTCTGGTGTTTGTTTTTAGAAGCAACTCGACTGCCAATGACAGCCAATTTACCCAGTTAAGAAACTTAATTACACACTTCATTAAGCAAAATCTATTTTACCACTTAGATTGCAGAATCGGACCATGTTTGATGAGAGAATACCATTATCTTCTCTATTGTTGATGACGGCAATTAATTTATCTTAAAAATGAACAAAGAACATCACCACGTACTCATGATACCGCATAGCACCCGTCAGAGAGAGAGAGACCCAGGGAGGGGGAGGAGAGGGAGGAGGGAACCACGACGGGGCTGCAGGTGGAGGTAAACCGAGAGAGGGAGGGAGGAGACCAACGAGAAGGAGGGAGAGGTGGAGCGAGATACGGAGACTGGGATGATAAACGACGGGGAGGGAAGGGCTGGTGGGAGAGAGGCCGAGAGACGAGATGGGGGAGGCTGATAAGAGGGAGGGGGGGGGGACTCACGGTGGTGGTCTTGACCCTCCCCCCAGGCTGGGTGCAGGTCCAACCCGAGCGGTTGACCAGCAGGTCGCATCCTTCGTCCTCCAGGCATGGGAACATCTCACACCACTGCCTCTTCCTCACAATGGCCGCTGGGGGAGGGAGGGGGGGGGGGGGGAGAGAGCAGAGTTAGCATGACATCACTGTCGCCACGACATCGATGCATCATGAAGCGACACTCTCGTCATGACCTCACAGAGCAACACTGTCGCCATGACATCACAGCTTAACGGAGCGACACTGTCGCCATGACATCACAGCATCACGGAGAGACACCGTCGCCATGACGGCAGAACATAACAACGGTCATGACATAATACCATCACTGCCGTCATGACATCATAATATATCTGCCCATCACCATTATCATGAAATCATAACATAACAGCCGTCATGACATCATAACATAGCAACCGTGATAACATACCATCACCATGACATCATAACATAACGGTACGTAACGATCATCATCAAAGAACCTCACAGACCCACCAAACCACAAAACCTTGGTCCATAAGTCAGACACACTTATATTTGTTAACTTTTTATATCTAGTCCGACACATTTTGCTTATTTCTGCTCATATTTAAATAATGTATCCCCCTCAACATGTTCGTGTCCGTTCTTTTTTCATTTAAAGGGGACATATTATACCTCCAGGTGTGAGATTGATTAGCCTTACAAGCCTTTTCGAAAATCTTCCCCATATGACATCACTAGTGGGCGTGTCCACCTAGACCTGTGCTGGATAGATGAGCAACGTTTACTTCAGTCCACTGGGTAGGCTGGTAGACTGATCTATCCAGCACACATCTAGGTGGACACGCCCACTAGTGATGTCATATGGGGCAGATTTCCGAAAAGGCTAGTAAGGCTAATCACACCCACACCATGGTGGTATAATATGTCACCTTTAAACCCCTGTCATGTACTCTCTGCTGTGGCACCCATCTGGAAACATAGCTGGGTGCATTTGTAAGATTATTATGATTATTATGATTTCGCTGTCAATCAAACGATGCTATGAACAAAGCAGACAGAGAGAGGGATGAAGACGCTGGTAAGAGAAGAGGAGTTCAGCCTGAGAGGAGAAAACAAACAAATGAAGAGAAAGCCAACACAGACGGGCGACCATAGAGAGAGGGACCGAGAGGGAGGTGTAGAAACACACTGGAGGAGAGGGAGAGGAGGTGATCCCCAACGGGTTCAGATAAAGAGAAGGCGTGTGGATCCCCTCTCCGAAGGACTCCTCTGATTATTTCCCGCCGCTGACGCTCGATTTAGCCCCCCTCCTGGTACAGAGCGAGCCCCCGAATAGCAGAAACTAAACACGAGAATCGCTGATGAGGCCTTACGTCCATTCCTCTCTCCCTTTTCTGTTTTTTCAGCAAAAGCCGATTCCAACAATTCATCCATTCACCCCTTCATCCATGACCCATAGTCCACACACCTGGACTCCCTGCTCCTCCGCCTCTTCCACCTCCTCCTACACCTCCACCTCCTCCTCCTCCTCCTCCTCCTCCACTAGGAATAAGTTCTAGGTAGGTCGCCGGCCATTTTGATTTTGATGAAGCTTTCTGGGCTTCCAGTCTATTAGCTGTTCTATCTGCTATCTGCGCTTTAGCCTGTATCTGCTTTCCATTGCTCAGGCCTTTGCACTACAGATCTTGTCTTTCTACAAAGTCTTTGACATCTTGGTCGTAGTTTTATCGGGGTGTAATGCTGTTCCTGTTCTGAAGAATCCTACGGGGGGAACCGTTAAGAAGTAGATGGTCTTTTAAGGATTGATGTGATACTAAAAAGTAGGTATAGAAAAAGTTTTAGTTTTGCATTACTATTTAATTGGTCCGATAAAGTGTTTACCACAAAATTATGTCATTAAAAAGCCAATAAATGAAACTACGGTTAGGTTATCACCCCACCAACGTTGTTGCTTCAACTTTGGCCTACAAGCACGGTTTCGAGAGCACCAGGGTTTTATTGCTAATCTCGGGAAATTACCCATATTGCACTGCGTTGGAACTGGGAAGTAACTTAATGGAACCTGATGGAAAGGAACATAATGCATCTGGAATGAGATCGGAAACACAAACAAGATTCACGCGTGCAATACGCACTCACAGCGACTATAGCGAGAAAATATGATTCTATTGATTTGTTACGTTCTGTAGAGTCTCTTACAAAGAAGCTTCTGCACTGCATCACTGGAGGGGTCATAAGCACACAATCTGGTCAAGAAATCCTCTCTCTCTCTCTCTCTCTCTCTCTCTCTCTCTCTCTCTCTCTCTCTCTCTCTCTCTCTCTCCTCTCTCTCTCTCTCTCATCTCTCCTCTCTCTCTCTCTCTCTCTCTTCTCTCTCTCTCTCTCTCTCTCTCTCTCTCTCTCTCTCTCTCTCTCTCGCCCTAGCAGGATCATTTCACAGTGTGTGCTTGGAAGATTAAAAGTGCCGCCTACATCCATATATTCACACATTATTAATGCATAGAGCGTTAACGTGCTAATATCTGCAGAGCTTTTGCTTGCAAGCGTTGAACGGGTCATGTTGTGCACACTGGCCCGACAGGGACGTGTTTGGTGGTTGGTCAGAGATTGACCTGGCTGCTGTTTTAGTTCATAACTGTTGTGTGTGTGTGTCCTGAAAGTGTGTGTGCACATGCATGTGTGCGTGTCGTCCACGAGCAGCGCATACACATCTATCCCTACTGATAACACTTTACATAAGAGTAAAATAACTGTACTTTACCAATTTAAAATCAACACAGTTATAAATGATTACTAGACCATTAATTCACTGTCAATAAATTGTTAATTGTTAGTAATGCTTGCTACTGACTAATTATAAGACTTTATGAGACTATGTACTATACATATTCATATACCTCCTTTAATTAACACCTAAGTGTATCTATATATATCATAGATAAATATACAAATAAGAAACAATACAATATATAAAAGAAATCACACCATGCTGTGCGTCTATTCTAAAAGGTAAACATCCACCTCGCCTTCACTTCACACACTAAGACCTGCCTAACTCCACCCTGCTGTTTAACAACGGGGGAACGAATCCATCTCACCCTTCTCAACACACAGAGCAACACACAGCACGGCGGAACACAGAGGAGTGCTTGTTTTCCCTCCCTGGAGCAAACTGTGTGTAAAAAAAAAAAAGAGAGGCGACGCACCAGAACAAATCCACAGGCCGTTATCGCCTCGAACAGAGCGGCTACTCTAACTGACAGCTGGACGCTGATGTGGTTTATTTATTTTATTTATTGATATTAATACTCTAGAGTTGCATTTTTCTGCGAAGGTGGATATAAGAGAGGGTTACTGCCGGTAAAGGTCATTACTGTGTGTGTGTGTGTGTGTGTGTAGGTGTAGGTGTGTGTGTGTGTGTGTGTGTGTGTGTGTGTGTGTGTGTGTGTGTGTGTGTGTGTGTGTGTGTGGTGTGTGTGTGTGGTGTGTGGTGTGTGTTGTTGTGTGTGTGTGGGTGTGTCATTTCTAGACGTGTAAGTGATGTTCTGATATAAGCAGGCTGAAGAAGCTAAGAATCACATTATATATGTAATATTGCGCTTGAAAATGTAGTGATAGCATAAATAGATAATTACAGCATAATACAAAAGGATTATATTTATGAATAATGCATACAAAATATGTTGATAAAAATATGTATATTAAGGCCACTTTAATCCCTTGACACTGGTAATAGGATCACAGGTTTATTATATCTTTCTTATGAACCTGTTATTACGTATTCTGTCGGAAGTAGTAGTTAATTGTTTATTAATACTGACTTCATTATTTATAAAACATAATTCCAACATGAATTCAAATTTGTAAGAAATTCATCATATTCCTAACATTTATATTCAATTATTAATACAATCATGAGAAAATGGTTAGCATTAGTTAATTATATTTTTCTGACAACCTTAACTAGGAATTACTCAGGAATTGCAGCATGAATTAGTGTTAAGTGTTAGAATATGCACATTGTAAATAGTTGATTTCATTAACTTGCACTTTGTAAATTATCTTAGTAACCATTGTCTAAATATCTCATCAATAATTGTTAACCTATTTGTGGACAGCCTATCAGTGAGTATTCATGTATAAACAATGCTTTATATCATTTATAAAATCACTTTGACTTTTGCTCATTTCATTGTATATAATATTATTTTTATTTTTGCTCATATCCTCTTAAATAATCTGACTTCATTGTATTTGATCTTATTTTATTAGATTTATCCTAATTCCATTGTGTTGATATATCCTTTTAGTTTGACTAATTTAATCAAAACAATTTTACCATTTATTCCTCATCCTAGCAACTGGAGAAACCCATTATTAATCATACCTCGACACAGCACAAATTCTCATCCATTATGTATCATATATCATGATTCACATTGTCAACAACCCCTCTCCCCTCAGAATAACTCTCTACCCAGTCCTGCTTTCCTGCAGTCTGACATCTAACACAACGTGTGCTGTGATAAGGCTGGGGTTAGATGAGGTCAGGGTTAGACCGTGATGAGGTCAGGGTTAGACTGTGATGAGGTCAGGGTTAGGCTGTGATGAGGTCAGGGTTAGACTGTGATGAGGTCAGGGTTAGACTGTGATGAGGTCAGGGTTAGACTGTGATGAGGTCAGGGTTAGACAGTGATGAGGTCAGGGTAAGACTGTGATGAGATCAGGGTTAGACTGTGATGAGGTCAGGGTTAGACTGATGATGAGTCAGGGTTAGACTGTGATGAGGTCAGGGTTAGACTGTGATGAGGTCAGGGTTACACTGTGATGAGGTCAGGGTTACACTGTGTTGAGGTCAGGGTTACGCTGTTATGAGGTCAGGGTTAGACTGTGATGAGGTCAGGGTTAGACTGTTGATGAGGTCAGGTTTAGACTGTGATGAGGTCCGGGTTAGACTGTGTTGAGGTCAGGGTTAGACTGTGTTGAGGTCAGGGTTAGACTGTGATGAGGTCAGGGTTAGACTGTGTTGAGGTCAGGGTTAGGCTGTGATGAGGTCAGGGTTAGACTGTGATGAGGTCAGGGTTAGACTGTGATGAGGTCAGGGTTAGACTGTGATGAGGTCAGGGTTAGACTGTGATGAGGTCAGGGTTAGACTGTGATGAGGTCAGGGTTAGACTGTGATGAGGTCAGGGTTAGACTGTGATGAGGTCAGGGTTAGACTGTGATGAGGTCAGGGTTAGACTGTGATGAGGTCAGGGTTAGACTGTGATGAGGTCAGGGTTAGACTGTGATGAGGTCAGGGTTAGACTGTGATGAGGTCAGGGTTAGACTGTGATGAGATCAGGGTTAGTAGATACTTGATGATCTGAATCTAGATATAGTATATCTTAGATATATAGATCTAGATATATAGATGTATAGATCTAGATATATAGATGTATAGATCTAGATATATAGATGTGGCAGATGATCCAGATATATAGATGAGCTAGATGGTGGTGATGGTCCAGATCTTCTGCAGCGATGCGTCATCACTCAGCGCTGACCAGCTCTGATCTGCCCGCTCAGCAGTATCACATGCTGCTGATCCTCGA
>OLKM01001688.1:17500-61373 GCA_900291075.1 Melanogrammus aeglefinus
TGTCTCTCTCACTGAGTCTGTGCCGCCCCCCCCCCCCCCTCCCTGTGTAGTAATGTACGTACACACCACACACACACACACACACACACACACACACACACACACACACACACACACACACACACACACACACACACACACACACACACACACACACACAAAGAGACAAAGACACACACACGCACGCGTCGGAACGTCCTTCCGCGGGACAGCTCACCTTTGGTCGTCATGGGGACGGGTGTTGTATGTATTCTGTCAGGGGAGGTATGTGGGATGGGGGGGGACGGGGGAGGGGCTCCTGGTCAGTGTTTTCGCTGGTCGTCGTGACTACTGCTGCAGCGGTTATTTGAGTATCTTAAATCTATAAATAAACGCTCCTAAACGCCCTCTGTACGGCGGGGGGGGGGGGGGGGGGGGGGTTCGGCCCCGGGCGGGACTGCGTGTCTGATCACAGCAGGAGGCCGCTCCAGAGAGGAGGGCCGTGCTCGCGTGTGAGTGAACCCCGACCTTTGTAGCGGCCCCTCGAGTGACTCCTCCTTCTCCCCCCTCCCCTCGGCCTCTCCTCCTCCTCTCTCCCCCTTTCTCTCCTCTCTCCCCTGTCTCTCCCCCCCCCCCTCTCTTCTCCTCTCTCCCCCTGTCTCTCCTCTCCCCTCTGTCTCTCTCTCCTCCTCTCTCTCCTCCTGTCCTCTTCCTCTCTCCCCTGTTCTCCTCTTCTCTCCTCTGTCTCTCCCCTCCCCTCTGTCTTCTCCTCTCTCCTCCTCTCTCCCCCTGTCCTCCTCTCTCCCTCTGTCTCCTCTCTCCTCCTCCTCTCTCCCCCTGTCTCCTTCTCTCCTCTGTCCCCTCTGTCTCTCTCTCCTCCTCCTCTGTCCTTCCCCTCTCTCCCCCTGTCTCCCCTCCCTTCCCTCTGTCTCTCCTCCTCCTCTGTCCTTCCCCTCTCTCCCCCTGTCTCCCCTCCCTCCCCTCTGTCTCTCCCGTGGTGACATCACGCACACAGCTGGGTAACACGGTGACATCATCCCCCTGGAGGAGATGACAGATCGTCGCTCCGTGGCGTTTCACGTTCAACGTGTAAGAGGCGAAAGAGATATTAACGTGTTAAGGAAAATCGTGGATGCATTTTTTTACTCCAGTAAAATTCTTTCTTAGTTTGCAAAAGGCCTTAAGTCACTTAGCGTAAAAAGCCGGGTGTGAACCACCGACAGTAAGTAACAGCATCGTGGGTACAAACCACGGACTACACCAAACATAGACGTCAATGGCAAATAAGTGGACTGCATTCATGCAGCGTTTTTCTCATCAGAGGCGACTCAAAAGCACTTTACAAGATCGCCTCACAATCCCCCATTCAGGCACACCTTCACACATCGACGGCGGTTTGAGTCACGCAAGGCGACAGCCCGCTCGTCGGGGAGCAGTCAGAGTCGAGGCGTCTTGCTCAGAGACACCTCGACACTCGACGCTAGGTGGCGCTTGGGGATTGGGGACTCACAACCTTCCGGTTACCAGCCAACCCGCTCTACCTCCTGAGCCACATGCAGCCATAGTCATTGGTCCGGCACAGCGGTTATGTGGGCAAAGCTTGACCTCCGGAGGAACTTTAGCATTCTGTTTAACCTGCCGCCGGGAACATCCATGTTTGGCCCAGTTAAGCAAGGGGACAGGAAGGCAGCCACTCACCAGTCTTTAACCAGAACTCACTCATCTCCAACCCACACAAGCCTCCTGAGATCGTCCAGATATTCAAGTTTTCTCGAAGAAAATCTGGCCTGAGCTGGGCAGGGAGGGATTTCCAAATATGGGCGCAAAATCGAGCTGCTGAAAGAACCCCAGCCAATCAGATATCAGATAAGAGAACTTAGAGATGCTCTCACTTTCTGCTCTCTTCATTATTTTTGTTCTCGCCAAATCCGGTTCAGTCACATTATTTTCTACAGCCTACCGTGCAGATTTCCGTCTTTCATTGTCATTAATCTCTCTATTTCGGTTTGAGAAATGGATTTGATTGTTCGATTGATTGATTGCAACACTATCCTGCTGTGCTCCCTGGTCATACAGAACTTTTTTTTTTTTGGAAGCAGGCTTCCCATTGGCTCGAGGCCAGGCTGGACTGCAGAGAGAAGCAGTACTGCGAGATCTGAATGATCTCACGAGGCTTATCCTCCATAACTTTGACTGGAATTTAACTGTCAAACCTTGCGAGTTATACAGCATGAAGACGAACTAGCCACTGAGATCCAAACCAAAACACGTGAAATGTAAAATACTGGTCTTTGTATTACCAGAGTGAAGTCCTTACTTTTCTCCTGTTGACGTAGAGTGACAGCTGATCATGCCACTGAGGATTTGCTTTGGTCTATTTTTCCTTTATGGACAGGAAGGGTGAGATTGAAAACCGAGACAACAACATGCTGCAAATGACCACATCCTGGTATCGGACCTGGGGTGGGTGTGTGAATTACAGTGGGATGCACCAAGTTGCCCTTATGGTGTGCCATTCTGAATCCAAGGATCAGCTAAACGCCGTTTTGAAACCACATGATGGTCCCTTCTGCATGAGCAATCAGAGAAACACAATCAGACCGCCAGGGCTGCCGCTCGCTACCAATACCCTGCAGAAGATGGAGTGTGTGGCTATGCGGGGTGGATCAGAGGGTTTTATAGCTGAAAAGGTTTTGTGTATTGTTACCCCTGGTGTTAGGGCTGGTGTGTGTGGATGCAAGGCATCATTGTTCCCCCTCAGAGCTGGAAGCTAACCAAACATGCTTCGGGCTAGCCTATTTCATTGTGTGTGTGTGTGTGTGTGTGTGTGTGTGTGTGTGTGTGTGTGTGTGTGTGTGTGTGTGTGTGTGTGTGTGTGTGTGTGTGTGTGTGTGTGTGTGTGTGTGTGTGTGTGTGTGTGTGTGATCATTGTCATTGTCATTGTGTGTGTGTGTGTGTGTTCACCTGCCAGCCTCCAGGTATTTGAGATATCATTCACTCGCAGATGTGCCCTGACATTTTGTCACAACACCAGCATGTACACACACACACACACACACACACACGGGGACCCACACCGTGACACACACACACACACACACACATGACACACACACACACACACACACACACACACACACACACACACACACACACACACACACACACATGGAGACATAGACACATACACACACAGCCTGGGGACAAACACTGGTAAAACCCGTCTGAGTTAGAAAGGATCATTTGACGAGTCTGATAAACATTGGTATTTCTCATTACCTTTACGTTGTCTACAGACAGACATCTGCTACAGCAGCGGCTAACGCTACATTAGCCGCTAACAGCTGACAGGTACGGCCTCAGGCACCTTGCTAGCACGACGCTAGCTGATGCAACAGGCTTGAGGCTACAGCAGCACACATGCCCCATCAGGGCTTATGGGATATCAAGCTTCGAGCTAACTAGGATGCTACTGCGCTAATGTGGCTTTTGGCCGGTGTGCCAATAGCTGACCCAGAACATGTAACGGTAATGCGAACTATGCAACAACTAAAAGATGGTAAGAAGTTATGTACCGTGATCTAATGGTCATAGTCATAGTATTTCACTATTTCATGAGATTTGATGAGACACAGTAACTGAAAGGTCAGTCACATTCAGTTTGAATAATGCAGTCGTCTGCCTCCTCTGGCAATGTTAACATTGTTCCATTTTCGTGTTTCATTAATTTGTTCTACCCTCATTGTGCATATAGACATAATATAAAAATATACAATTACAGTTGTTATTCATCTTATTCATGTTCTAATGTGTCTTTTTTTTTAATTTGTATGACGTCCGGTGCCTCGGCTGTGAACTCTGTGATGAATGACAAGAACGCACGCATCGCCTTCAGCCCCGCACCAGAATAAACTCATTCGCTATAGTTAGCACACACGCACACGGTCACAGACACACAGACGCACACAGACGGTCACAGACACACACAACTGAACCCACGCATACAGACACGCACACACAAAAATATAGTTTCACACATACCTGCATTCACACATTTTCTCCATACATCCCTCAATGTCCTTGCTTTGAGGGTTTGCGTGTGTATGTTTTGGTAGCATTGCGACTGCGTGTGCAACGTGTTGCATTAATATGTGAGTTTGTACAAGGGTTATCTGTAGTTAAACATGCATGCATAAAAACATGGACAAACACACATATGCACACACATACGTGTGCGCGCGCACACACACACACACACACACACACACACACACACACACACACACACACACACACACACACACACACACACACACACACACACACACACACACACACACACGTGTGCCATCCTTAAGCTCTGGTAACGCAAACACAGCTCAAAGTGAACTCTAATAATAGCAATAAGTGATAAATAACTCGTCAGTTCCCCCCCTCCTCCATCCTCATCTCTGTGGTGGCTCGTTAGCCTTATTGACCTCTGCATCTAAACAAATGCTCCTTCCATTATACATAACCTTTCATGCTAAGCATGTTTATTCCCCATGTTTAGTCGCCCCAACACGAGGTCCTTCTCACAGAGTCTGCCAGCTCATGCAGAGTGACTCCAGCCAGGGCTTTACCCCCCCCCCCCCCCACACACACACACACACACACACACACACACACACACACACACACACACACACACACACACACACACACACACACACACACACACACACACACACACACACACACACACCACAGTCCGTTTGCTTGACCACTGCACGGAATTTGATCATGTATTTTGATTCATTCCTACATTTGCGAAACATAAATTTGTTTTTTTTGTGAATTATTTTACAAGATTGTCACAGTCATCTGTGTGTGTGTGTGTGTGTGTGTGTGTGTGTGTGTGTGTGTGTGTGTGTGTGTGTGTGTGTGTGTGTGTGTGTGTGTGTGTGTGTGTGTGTGTGTGTGTGTGTGTGTGTGTGTGTGTGTGTGTGCGTGTGTTCAGGGTATATTCCAGAACAAAACGACCATTTTAATTGGGATGACTTCCACATTCGGGAATGCAAGAAACAAAAAATAAAACCAGGCTTCAAAATAATAGCTCTGTTTAAATCTATGGAAATATAAAAAATAATAACTTGTAAATCTAAATGTATCTGTTCATATATATATGAACACAAGCGTGTGTATGTGTATTTAATTGACACTCGCGAAATTATAACATAGTACATTTTTCTTTGTTAGTGTCCCTTGAGATTAAAAAGATTTGGTTTAGATTAAATTGTATTCCATCAAAATCATCTAATGAGGGTTATAAATGTTCAAATACATTTTTAATGAATGTATTTCATTCATAAGAATACATGCATACGATGCGTTATGATATATACATTGTGATTAAACTGAGATATGCACTCCGTGATTAACTTTGAAACCAGGAGTCAGTCGGGGATGTTTTGGTTTAGAGAAGGAGTCCTCCGATCAAACACAGACTCGAACCCGCGCTCAAACGCACCTAGTTTCTGGTGACTCCATGTGAACACCTTTCTCTCACAGAAGGTTTAAAGTATTTCAGGAACAGTGTCTTGTTACTATGGATACGTGTTCCCAGGATTGTACAAAGCCTCACATTAATACCACAGTATTCACTGGTTGTGTTCTAAGGAGTGATAGGCTGATGCGTAGCTCGTGAAAGCATGTGGAATGACAGCAGAGAAACAAAGGTCATTCCATCACCTCTTTTGTCACGAAGAAGTCAGGTAACAGGCTTGGATCCTTATTAGTTATCTTTCTAACCCTCGTGTGTGTGTGTGTGTGTGTGTGTGCGTGTGTGTGTGTGTGTGTGTGTGTGTGTGTGTGTGTGTGTGTGTGTGTGTGTGTGTGTGTGTGTGTGTGTGTGTGTGTGTGTGTGTGTGTGTGTGTGTGTGTGTGTGTGTGTGTGTGTGTGTGTCAGGGTCAGGAGTTCACTTGAACCATATTTTATTTTATTCCAAGAAAAATTCATCCAATTAGGGTTAGAAATGTTCAAATGGAATTTTAATGAATGCATTTCAATTAATTCAAACACTCTAGAGATTTGAAAAATCATTATAAATGAATTGCCACTTTTACTGCTAACCACATTTTTGACATTTTCAAACCATCAGGAGAATTTGTCTGATTAAACATAAACACACTGAGGAGGAGCTTCCCGTGGCGCACACAAACACACACACAATGACACGCACACTCACCCACACACAACCATGCACACACACAAACAATTAGGACATACACTTCGACACTTTTGACATCGACACAGTTGGTCATTGCTGGTAAAAAAACAAAAACAATTATCTTTACACTTTCCAATTTAATCTATGCATTATTGTCTTTACCCAAGAACTTGCACCATTCAATGTTTGTGGTTTTGTTAGTTTATTACGCACGCACGCACGCGCGCACAACACACACACACACACACACACACACACACACACACACACACACACACACACACACACACACACACACACACACACACACACACACACACACACACACACACACACACACACACACACACACACACACAGCACGTCGAGTATGCATGCTACTGTGATTTTATGCTAATCACGTAATGAATGAAAGAACAGGATGGAAGTGAAAGAGGTTATCATATTAAATGCATAAAAAAAACAACATTTTTCTTAATTTAAACGGCTTAACATGTCTCGTGTTCCTTCCCGCAGACGGTGAAACATAATGCGATGGAAAAGCTTTTAAAGGTTTAATTATCAAACTAGTTTTGCCTTCAGCGCCAAGCCCTGTGTCGACATAATTAATAAATACACACTCTCCAATTAAGACCATTCACCATGCTTTTATACCCGGAGCCCGGCAAAACCATAAAAGATTCATACAACACTCAGTACAACATCAGATCCAGTTTTCATCATGTCTGTTTGTTTGAATTAGCCTCTTCAGTCAAGAGGGGGGAAAAACAGAACAATGCCAAATGATTTTAAGGCACAGCTCTTTTCCCTCTCTGTTCTCACCGCAAATTAAACTTCATTACTCTGCCATTGTCTGCGGATGCTACCGTGTGTGTGTGTGTGTGTGTGTGTGTGTGTGTGTGTGTGTGTGTGTGTGTGTGTGTGTGTGTGTGTGTGCGTGTGTGTGCGTGTGTGTCTGTGTCTGTGTCTGTGTAAGCGTGAGGCTGAACAAGGCCATAGGGGTCATAGACCATGGTCCGAATCACGCTAAGACCACCCGTCTAAATTCACAGTCTCAAACCCTGCCTCCCTTATTGGAGGACAAGCGGGGAGCATTTTAAAGAATAACCAGTCCCAGCAGGTTCGGCCTCCTGAAGGTCTCCTCTCCCCCCCCCGCCCCAACCACACCCCCCCGCCCCAACCCCACAGCGATGGTTTCAATCAGAGTACTGCTGTTCTTAAGATGGAGGGAGAGAGAGAGAGAGAGAGAGAGAGAGAGAGAGAGAGAGAGAGAGAGAGAGAGAGAGAGAGAGAGAGAGAGAGAGAGAGAGAGAGACCCCATGCTGACCTACTTACGGCAGCTGTGTGACTGATAACCGTGGTGCAGGCCGTCACATCCCCTTATTGAGATGACAAATGCAGCGATTCACAGCTAGGAACATTTCTTCTACCGTGTTTAGAGGAGTGCCCCCCCTCCCCTGTTACTGCACACCCTCTCCTCCTCAAAATGCCTCTCTGCTCCTGTATTGACCCCTTCTTTCTCCTTCTCTACATTTTCTCCTCCTACTAAAAACAGCAACACCTTAAACTCTAATAATGCTCCTTCTTCCTTCTCATCCTCTCCTCCTCGCTCTCTTCTCCTCCGCTTGGCTCCACTTCTCCGTGTGCGCCTCCGGTGGATCTCTATTTCCTCTCTCCTCTCTCTTTCCTCTCCTGTCTCAACTCCTCTCTCCTCTCTCCTCTCCTCCACTGCTCAGCTCACCTGTCTCTCCCCTCTTCATCTCCTGGTCAGCTTCTTCTCTCTATTCCCTTTCTCTCCTGTCTTTTTTTTTTGTTGTTGTTCAAACTGTCGCGACAGAAAACAGAAAGAGGCAAGTGTATACACACACAGGAGTGTATGTGGAGGACAAAACGCTGACACACACACACACACACACACACACACACACACACACACACACACACACACACACACACACACACACACACACACACACACACACACACACACACACACACACACACACAGGCCTCCAAGCCACCCCTGTTTGCTGTAAATGGGCTGATGGACAGATCTGAATCTCACTTCATCACGTCCTGATTCCATCTTCGAGAGATTCCATCAAACTCTGAAAGTTTAGCCAGAGTTCCTCCTTCCCAGCATGCATCTGGGTGGCCGACAGCGGTCTGCCTTCACAATAATGGTACGGTTAACACTAGATAATGCAAATTGGCATTAACTAACAATTAACTTGCAGTTAGATAATTATCTGGTGATCATTTAGTAAAGGTGGTCACGTTAAATAAGGTAATAATTTAAACGTAAGTTAAACAACATTACCTGAGTAAACATAAACAACTTTAGTAAACATGAAGTTAAACGTAACTATTTAATTGTTATTAGTGCATGGCATTTTTTTAATTAATTGTTAATAATTGGACCATTATTGTTAATTGCTCTAATTGACCCTCAACTGTCGATGGTTCGAATCCAGACAGGTTGAGAGTTGGAAGCCTGACGCTAAGAGGTAATGGGTGTGTGAGTTGCGGGTACAAACTCCATGTTCTTCATGACATCTGAACACACTGTATGTCACCCAAGGGTCTACTAAATGCTTTAAACAGTTTTACAGCCGCAGTGCCATCAAGCAAGGCAGGGTTAGGTTAGCGGTTATGGGAGGGGTTGAGTAGTGGTGAATCAGCCGCCCCAGTGCCCTCCCCATAGATGGTGTGTGTGTGTGTGTGTGTGTGTGTGTGTGTGTGTGTGTGTGTGTGTGTGTGTGTGTGTGTGTGTGTGTGTGTGTGTGTGTGTGTGTGTGTGTGTGTGTGTGTGTGTGTGTGTGCCTAGGTGCGTTGCGTAACACACTGCATGCGCGTGATTTAAAATGGTGGAATGCGGTAACTGTGTTTTCCACCAATGATGGAAACACATACAGAATAGACCAGGCAATAATAACCCCAATACAAAGACCGACGCACGCACCGATAATAACTATAATCAGCCTGGCAAAAAGGAATGTCTTATAATTACAAAATCCCCAAAATAATGTATGAATATGAGTGTTGTGTGTGTATTTTTTTATGCATTATATATATATATATATATATATATATATATATAGTGTGCTAGTGTGTGTTTTTCTTGACATTTAGTTGGATGAAGGCAAATCAATAACAAAGGCCATGGAATAATTCGCTTCGGCTTGTTGAGACCCAAGAGGAAGTCTACTTACAACCACTTCCTCCCTTCTCTTATCCTCCCGCCTCTCATCGAAAGGGAGAGAGAGAGAGAGAGAGAGAGGGAGAGGGAGAGGGAGAGAGAGAGAGAGAGAGAGAGAGAGCATTTCTATCTCTCCTGGAGACAGAAACTACTTCATTTCGTAGTTGTTTGCTTTCAGGGAATCTGTGTGTTAAAGGGAATAAGAGATGTAAGCTATCTAATATATAATAGAGAATGCATGATAGACTGAAGCAATCTCTTTATTCTCCATTGCTCTTGACAGCCAGACTCTATCTTTCACGTAAAATATTAGTACTCCATTCTGCAAGTTGTAGTGTGGGGAATTTAGCATAATATAGTATAATATTCATAAGTATGTTTTAATGTACGTTTAATCCCATGAATAGAACAATTGTTTGTGTTTCCGTTTCGTTGAGGATGGTAATGTTGTTTGCCTGCCATTCTGGCTCATATTGTGTATTTTTAACGCTAATGTACATCCAGCGTTGCAGCCAGCTGGAGCCTGGATGGTGAGTGTAGAGTCTGAGCAGCGCCGTTGTAACAGGGGTGCAGGTAGTGGGGCCAAGGCGCTGTTGGCTTGGCTGCTCAGCCCTGGAGCCGGCATGGACCTCTCTGCCCACTCCACATTCCCCCCCCCCTCCTCCTGCTACTGTACTCCTCTTCCTCCTCCTCCTCCTTCGCCTCAAAAGACGCTGTCCCCTCTACTCCTCTATTGACCCTCCTCCTCCTCCTCCTGCTACTGTACTCCTCTTCCTCCTCTTCCTCAAGAGACACTTTCCCCTCTACTCCTCCTTTGACAGTCCTTTCTCCTTCCCTTCTCTCCATGTTCTCCTCCCACCTCCTTCTCGTCATTATTGTCCTCTGTACTTCTCCTGTCCTGTATCTCCTCTCTCCTCTCTCCTTCTCCTCTCTCCTTCTCCTCTCTCCTCTCTCCTCTCTCCTTCTCCTCTCTCCTCTCTCCTCTCTCCTCTCTCCTTCTCCTATTTCACTGATTTGAATAGTATCGTCATATTCATAATTGTTCTAAGAAGACAGAGGAAGAGGAAATATGCAGGTGTTTTTTCAGGATTTTCTTTGACATTAAAGGGAAAAGCAATCTCTTGACGTGTTTAATGATTCTGTTAAGGAATTTAAAAGCATTTGACAGTTTAATAAAAAGCATTTGACAGTTTAATAAAACTGAAAGACACCTTAACAATTTGTCAAATCCGTTCCTCAGTAAATTAATTATGCACGATTCCAATGGCCACATGACAGGTCACATGTCAAAACCAACCACGCATGACGGTTAAATGTAATGCCAAAGCTTTTAACTTAAAGTCTCTTAAGATGTTATTAATTAATTCTTCAATGGTATTTGTATGACAGGTTACATTATCTTGGTTAATTTAAAGTTAACTTACTAACATATTCATTGACAGGCAATGTAATCTCGGTTTCTGTCAAGTTGTCGTAACAAGGAAAACTTTGCATTAAAAATGACATAATTCCCTGAATGACACTCAATGACATAGACATTGATAAGGACTGGTGACAGACCTCATGCCAGTTCTCTGCACGTCCCTTTAAATAACGTGTTACCATGTTCTGCGTCTGGGTCACACGGAGGAAGAACTCATTGATGATTAGTAAGTTTCACCTTATTCATCCTCTAAGCATGGGGTTGACTGTTGTGATTGGTTCACAGAAGATAAGGCATTTTCCCCAAATTATTGAATATGTAAATTAAAAAGAATGTGATGCCTATGGTTAAATGGGTTTTGCCATATATTTCTAGATATTCCTCACACATACACAAATAACCTCAATGCAAACAATATATTTCTTCGGAACCGTGTGCTGCATTTATCTCTAACGGACAGAAAGATATTCCATCTAGAAGTGCCGTAGGTAAGGGTAAAGAGCTTTAATCCAAGTGTAATTTGTTAAAAAATGCCAAAGCCATCTGTCAGCGATTAGTGAGTGAAACGCTCAGTGTGAACCACTTCTCTGGTCGCCTGCTTCTGCTGCTGCCTGGGACCATCCCGCAGGCCTCAATTGGCCCCCGGGCCGTGAGTTTGAGACCCCTGTTCTAGAACAATCCTGAGTGAGACCCATTACTCACTTTTTCAGAGTTCACCTAGACACTGCATAGCCTACCCCCTAACTGCACACCCCCACCACCCACCCCTCTTACGCAATTATTGTATGTTGTATGTCCTGGTACTTAATGTACGCAATTATTGTATGTTGTACATCCTGGCTCTTAATGTACGCAATTATTGTATGTTGTACGTCCTGGCCCTTAGTACTTAGCATTGTGTAGAATCTTTTCCTAGCTATCTTCGTTTTATACGGGGAATGGTTAACTTAGTGATTGTTAGTGCTTGGTACTTGTTTCTATGAACATCCTTACTGTACCGACAGCTATACATTGTTGTGACTCTTTTCTTCTGACAACTGCATTTATTGCAAGTTGCTTTGGACAAAAGCCTTTAGTAAATGTCCTAAATGTGAAATGTAAATGTCCTGGGTCAGCCTTTGTTTAGCTAAATGGAAGATTCCTTCGTTCGTAACGTCCTTTTGGAGGGGGGTCGGGGGCGGGGGGGAATAGACCCAACATCCTTGGTGCCCGTCCCATCAGGGGAGAGGGTGTTATACTCTGACACCTCCATCTTCTTCCAGAACGGGTTTCTTATCCCTTTGAGCTGCTGGACCTCGCCCCTGGAGATGTGGATGCGGTGTGTGTGTGTGTGTGTTTGTGTGTTTGTGTGTGTGTGTGTGTGTGTGTGTGTGTGTGTGTGTGTGTGTGTGTGTGTGTGTGTGTGTGTGTGTGTGTGTGTGTGTGTGTGTGTGTGTGTGTGTGTGTGTGTGTGTGTGTGTGTGTGTTGGGGGGGGGGGGGGGGATTTCGGTCAAGGTGAAGTCTCGCACCAGGAAGAGCTTTTTGGGTTAAACCCCTGGGGTCACCACATTAGCACATAGAGAGATACTCATTATGGAGTCGAGTGCTACAAGTCGGGTTTGGCCCACGGTTTAGCAATGCTACTCCATGTTATGCTATCCTACGCCATTTTATGCTACGTTATGCTACACCATGCTGTGTTACGCTATGCTACAAAATGCTATCTTACGCTAGGCTACACTATGCTATGCTATTCTACATCATAGTATGCTATGCTATGCTAGGCCAAGTTACGCTGTGCTATGCTACGCGTGATACGCCATGATACGCTATGCTACACCATGCTACGCTATGCTACACCATGCTACGTTATGCTACGCTATGCTACACCATGCTACGCCAGGCTAATCCAGCCCCTCAGAGACCAGCACATTATGACGTTGGCTGTTGTTTAGCCAAGCGCTGCTAAGCTACGACACACAATCACGCATGACGCTAGGCTAAGCCGGAACCTCAGAGACCACGACATTATGAACTTGTGCATTAGATGGTAAACTACGAATCGATATCTCATTTGTCATCGGCTTGAGATGGAAAGGAAACTAGCCAATCATTCTGTGCCCTGACCGAGACCCACCCCTGCATAGGGGGGACAAAGTCCGCTCGTTTACTTCCTCTTCAGCTCCATCCCTCTTTCTCTCTTATTATAAACCAAGTGTTCTTTCTACATCTCTGTTGTCCTTTGGTGCAGTGTGTGTGTGTGTGTGTTTGTGTGTGTTTCCTGTTCCCTAAACATTACACACACATACGTACACAAACGAACGCACAAACACACACATATTTACACACACACACACACAAACACACACACACACACACACACACACACACACACACACACACACACACACACACACACACACACAGGGCTTCCTGTGTAGAGTGTGTCCCAGCTGTGTGTGTGACCTTGCTCTCCGGGTCCCCTCTCCAGTCGGCCGGCTCCGAACACGGTCGCCTGGCTCATAAATAGAGTCTGCTCTGTCACCATGCAAATGAGCTCGTTAATATTCATGATGGCTGTAATTAGTCCTGATGATTAGGGGGCGGGACCACTTCTCATAACTTCCTCCCAGCCCGTTAGTTTTGCACATTGTGGTTTTTTTTGCGTGTGTGTGTGTCAGTGGTAATTTAAAAATTATATCTATATACAGTATATTATGTGTTTTTGTGTGCTGAAATGTTTTGTATTTCCTTCCAGTGTGTGTGAGACAATACATCAGGGAAGGATATAAATAAACACACACACACACACACACACACACACACACACACACACACACACACACACACACACACACACACACACACACACACACACACAAAGCCTGAGGAGGATGAAGGGTTGACTGGGAGAGGAGAGTGGGCGGTATCGATCTGCTTTCTGACCAACGTGCAGTGTGTGTGTAGTTTACACACGTGTGTAAAACCTGCTCCAGATCTGGAGAGGCTTGTTACACAACCAAAAGTCTTTGTTGTGATATCACTGATGAATGAATGTTGCATAACTCTGCTCCACTCAAAGCTGCTGTAGGTGCGATTAAAGAGTTGCAAACAGAGGGATCAGCGAAGACAAAGAGAGGACACGATTTCGAAACTAAACCAAAATAACGTCTCTGCTCCCTTCCTCCCTCCATCCTTCTTTCCTCCCTCCCTCCCTCCCTCCCTCCCTCCCTCCCTCCCTATGTTTCTTCCCCATTAGTTTCACGCACCTGTGATTGAATGATGATGAGGAAGATATTCTCACAGTGCACTCAGCTCACAAAGAGCGTGTGGCGTTGCCTTTCGGCCCAGATGACTCTCAAACGAGAGCTCTTGAATCTTCCCTACGGCACCTTTTAACTCATCAAAGGTTGCGTTTTTCTCGGGGCGCCCCCGGCGGCTAACCGGGTGGAGCGCGCACCGTCTATGCTCAGTGCTGAACGCAGCGACCCGGGTTTGATTCCCGCCCGTGGTCCTTTACTGCATGGCCTCCCCTCTATCTCCCATAGCTTCCTCTCTGTCCCACTCTATAATAAAGCATACTAATGCAAAAATAACCCCCAAAAAAAAACCCAACCAAGGGGGCCTTTGGCGGGGTTGAATGAGCGGTGTAATTCCGCTCCGTTAAGAACACAAAGAAGAAACACGAGGACAGAACCTCTCCTCCTCCACCCTCAGAGTTCTGCCTGTCAGTGTGGTTTGGCGCTGAGGCCCGACGTGATTGGACGGCGGGCGGCGGGCCGAGCTCTCGGCAGGTTAAGTGCTGTGGCTCTGAGCTGTGGCCCCTGGGACGACCTCTGACCCCCAAGCCTCCCTCCGAGAGATTTGCCGGTTGCCGGGTGTTAGGTGCCTTGGAGCACCCGCCACACACACTCTGAGAGTGAGGCAGCACAACCCCCCCCCCCCCCCGTCTATATAAGTGTGGACCTGACCTCTGCACCCGCCGTCACTGCCCCCTCCTCACCTGCTCATCACTCCTCCCTCCTCACCCACGCATCACTCCTGCATCCCTCTCTGTCTCCCTCCCAGCCCTCCCCCAACTAATGCATGGCTCCCTACAGAGATGCATTAAAAACACCTTTTCCTGATAGAAAATCTCTTCCCCACGTCGCGACCCACTGGACCCCGCTCTGTAAAACACAATCTGAGACGCACTCGGTCACACGCGCCTGACTCACTGACTCTGTTATGATTACAATGTTAGAGTGATAGAGCTTTATGAGTATCATAACGACGTGGTTACATTGAGCTGCTAAACCAATCAGACCTGAGAAGGAGGAGAGGGAGAGAGAGGGAGAGGGAGGGAGGGGGAGAGAGGGAGGAGGGGGAGAAGAGAGAGAGAGAGAGAGAGAGAGAGAGAGAGAGAGGGAGGATACTGATGGATAACCCACAATTAAAGATGTGTGCGAAAAAGAGTCAGAACATTAGAAAAATAGGATTAGAAGAGAGCAAGAGAACATGATATGAGAGAGAGAGAGAGAGAGAGAGAGAGAGAGAGAGAGAGAGAGAGAGAGAGAGAGGAGAGAGAGAGAGAGAGAGAGAGAGAGAGAGAGAGAGAGAGAGAGAGAGAGAGAGAGAGAGAGAGAGAGAGAGAGAGAGAGAGAGAGAGAGAGAGAGGGTCATATTAGCTGTGCATGATGAATCCCCCCCCTGGAGGTGTAGAAGACACCATTTGTAATAATTTTCCTTTTATTTTTACCGCTCATCCATCGCGCTCTCAGCCGCCTGTCAGCGCGTGCTAATATTATTGTGACCATGTGATCTTCATCACGGCGCGCCCGAAAAAACCCTCCTCACAGGGGCCCGCTGCTCCCCCGGGGCCCGGCCGAGGGCCGCGCAGCGTGTGTGTGTGTGTGTGTGTGTGTGTGTGTGTGTGTGTTGTTCTCTGTGTGTGTGTGCTGTGTTGTATGTGTTGTGTGTGTGTGTGTGTGTTTTGTGTGTGTGTGTGTGTGTGTGTGTGTGTGTGTGTGTTGTTCTCTTCTTTGAGGGGCTGTGCTGAATGTTTTGTGTGTGTGTGTTTCTATTTTCTTTCTTTGATCCGATTTTCCTACTGCCCGGGAGATGAGGGCTTCTGGGGGTGGGTGGGCGTGCGTGTGTGTGTGTGTGTGTGTGTTTTTGCATGTGTGTGTTTGCGTACAAGGTGAGCCAAAGGCGCTTAAACCCAAGGACGAGGATTTATTTTAACACACACACACACACACACACACACACACACACACACACACACACAACACACACACGACCCCTGCCCCCCCCCCCCGCCCAGTCCAGTATCCCGCGACACCTGTTGTGCGCTGGTGTCATCATCCCACAATCCCGTTGTCTGAGCGGAACCACCGCCGCGCTCTCACCGCCGCGCTCTCACCGCCGCCACATCGGAGTCCTGTGGCGACTGCTTCACTCCGGCTCCCCGCTCGCTTCCGCTCGGATATCCACCAGAATCGCTCCCCCCCCCCCCCCCCCTCTTTCTCCCAGCATGCTCTGCTGCCAACAGACTCACGGAATATAAAGAGCTCATTCTCCTGTTGGTGTCGCCGGAGCTGCTCTGATCTCTTTGTTGTCATTTTGTTGTTGTTTTGTCTCTTTTTTTAAAGAGATGTATTTGGTTGTCGCTGCTCCAATTTCGGTTATTTTTGTGGTTTTGTTGGGCTTTTATTCCTGCCCTCACAGACGAGAGAGAGAGAGAGAGAGAGAGAGAGAGAGAGAGAGAGAGAGAGAGAGAGAGAGAGAGAGAGAGAGAGAGAGAGAGAGAGAGAGAGAGAGAGAGAGAGAGAGAGAGAGAGAGAGAGAGAGAGAGAGAGAGAGAGAGAGAGAGAGCGCTCTGTCCCTTTTGTTGTCTCGTTTAACCTTTTTTAAGGAGATGTTTTTAGTTGCTTGCTTCCCCAATTTCTGGAGTTACTTTAGTGTCTTTTCCGGCTTTTATGCCTGCCTTCACAGACAGGCCAGTGAATGGAGACGAGGGGGGTTGTGGGTTGAAGAAGAGAGGAATGCCGTGTAGCGTACAGGGGATGCCCAGTTGGGGCTGGAACCCATCACCTGCGTTGTTGATCAAAACAACGCTAACCTCTCCGCCACGGACTTTCCCCTTTGGTTGCGTTCAACCACTCGTAAAATGCTGCTTGATGGCTGCCACGTCAGTGAGACGTGAACACATGAATCGTGGTGAATACACGCTACAGGCGTGGTACAGGGTCACTAATCCGGGCCGAGCCAGGACAGAGTCACCGGCGCGGTATGACATGGCCACTACTCTGTGTACGTTAATAAATGGAGCGGCGCCCCGATAGAATTACAGAGCCAACCAATAACGGTAATTTAGAAAAGACAAAACTCTCCAGGGAGCGTGAGAGAGAGAGAGAGAGAGAGAGAGAGAGAGAGAGAGAGAGAGAGAGAGAGAGAGAGAGAGAGAGAGAGAGAGAGAGAGAGAGAGAGAGAGAGAGAGAGAGAGAGAGAGAGAGAGAGAGAGAGAGAGAGAGAGAGAGAGAGAGGTAACACAACATTGACGACCTAATTAGGCATTTCATCACTCCAGTCGGAATCGAGTCGTCTCTCCGCGCTGCCATTCCTCTGCCCTCAGCTCTACGACCCACAGCTGCCGTCTGTTGACGTTCCCCGCTTCCTGCTATGACATCACAGAGGAGCCGCTCGTCCAATCGGGGCGCGTTCCACGAGGCCTGCCTTTTCACGAGCAGTAATGTGGCGTAGGAGATATGGAAAACAGGGATTGTAACTGTCAGCAGAACGATGGTGAGGAAAACAATGATCCGAGTGACTGAACCATCTTCATCATCCCGCCTGTCTTTGCTCAAGATGGCTGCCAATAGAATTTTTCAAAGTTAGGATCCTGCCAATTTTAGTGCAGAGCTTCGCCACTACTGAGAAAATAGCAATAAGGCACTTCTGTCTTTGGGAATGAATGGGCAGTGTCGGTCATAACAGAGTTTGTTCACAAAATACCAGCGAATCACAATACAAGCACTGCTAGCACAAAAACCAAAGATGCTGTGTTGTATGGCTCGCTAGCTGCTCTTAGGCATAATCTGTACATTATTTTGGTAACAATTGTCTTAGCTGTAGCCAGGAGAGAGGGTTGTATGGTTGGATAATCCAGACCTGTATTACATTTGCATTTAGGGGATTTAGCAGACACTTTTATCCAAAGACACTTTGAGGTACATTTGCCAGAAGAAAGAGAAACAACAATATATCCTGGTCGGTACAGTAAGGATATTCATAGAACCAAGTGCCAAGCGCTAGGTTCACCCATTCCCCGTACACACCAAAGACAGCTAGGATAAGATGCTACACAATGCTAAGTACTGTTTTTAAGTGCAAGGAGGTACAACATACAATAAGTGAGTGAGAAGGGCATGGGGGAGTAAGGGGGAGGATATGAAGTGTCTATGTGAACTCTGAACTAGCGAGTCTTGATGGTACTTTAAGGCACACTACAGAGTGCTCCTAAAGCCCAGGTCTGGCGGAGATACAGGAAATAAGACACTATGGGCCCCATCTTGCATCCGGCATGTCGTTGCTGGTTTGCAACCCAAACCACACCTAAGGCTAATTAGGCTACTTCTGACCGACCCTTTTTAGATATGCGCCGGGCGCAAGAAGTCATTTTTCTTGCCGGTAAACTAGCGACATCGCCGTAGAACCGCCCACAAAGCTACTTGCGCTTGGCGCTTCTCACTTGTGTTTCAGACCGTTAAAATAGGGCCCTATCTCTGTCACCTGTTTGCTCATCCCTTCATCAGTCTATCCTATTCAGTTCAATTCAATGTAAATTCAAAAAAGCTTTATTGGCATGACAAACAAACGATCACATTGCCGAAGCAGGTGGACAATTAGGAGGTCAAAGTATCAAACATTAAAAACCTCTGTCTGTCTGTCTGTCTGTCTGTCTGTCTGTCTGTCTGTCTGTCTGTCTGTCTGTCTGTCTGTCTGTCTGTCTGTCTGTCTGTCTGTCTGTCTGTCTGTCTGTCTGTCTGTCTGTCTCTCTCTGCTCTCGCTCTCTCTCTCTCTCATTTATCCATCCGTCTCTAACCCTTCCTTTCATTTACCAGCCAGCCCATCCATCCTTCGTTCCTTCTGTCTGAGCCTTGGCCTTCTGTACACCTGACCTATTCATCTATCCTCATTAACACATCCATCCCTCCGTCCAGCTGACGAATCATCGTGTCACCCCTCCTTCTGTCGGCCGGTCTCTCTCTGTGTTCTGCCAATCAATATGCGTGTACCGCCACCTTCTCACTCACTCACTCTTCATCCTCCCGTCCACCCGTTAACCCTAACCCATCCCTCCGTCTGACCCTCGGCGACCTCGTGTCGCCGTGCGTTCATCCGTTCACCGTCGTGCCACGTGAGTACGGATGCTGTACACACATCTCCGGTGGTGAGGGGGGGGGGGGGTGTACGAGAGAGGAGAAGATAGGAGGATTAGGAGGAAGAAGAGGGAGGAGGAGGAGTGGTAGAGGGGAGTGAAAAAGTGGAGGGGAGGTTGGAGGAGTAGAAGGAAGTGGATCAGGGAAGAGATAAAAAATGAGGGAGCAGGGGAGTGGAGAAGGGGAGGAGAGAAGCAGGGAGGAGATGACGGTGGTGTAGTTGAGGGGAGAAAAAGAGAAGGGAGAGAGGAGTGGGGAGGGGAGGGCGAGGAGTGGAAGAGCTCTGACTGCAGTGATGTGGCTCTCATCAAAGGAGAGCACTGACCTGTGATCAAGTACTTCTACTCTTTGTCTGCCTGCGGCTGTGTGTGTGTGTGTGTGTGTGTGTGTGTGTGTGTGTGTGTGTGTGTGTGTGTGTGTGTGTGTGTGTGTGTGTGTGTGTGTGTGTGTGTGTGTGTGTGTGTTGTGTGTGTGTGCGTGTGTGGGTCTTTGTGTGGGACACCTTGAGTGTGTGTGTGGCTGAATGTGTGTGTCTCTGCGCGCCGTGTGTGTGTGTGTGTGTGTGTGTGTGTGTGTGTGTGTGTGTGTGTGTGTGTGTGTGTGTGTGTGTGTGTGTGTGTGTGTGTGTGTGTGTGTGTGTGTGTTTGTGTGGGGGACATGTCAGAGTTCTGAGTGAGCGAGAGCGCGAGAGATAAGGAGAGCGAGAGAAAGGGGAGACACTCTTTTTCTCTCTTCTTTGATAGTCTTCCATTGAGGGCGGCAATCAGCCGACTGCCGGCAGATGATTGGCTGCCACTCTATCCGGAGGTTCCATCAAACACGCTGTGCTTGATTTCTAATTTATTTCTCTGACGTCGCCCTGCCAGCGATTACTTTCACTGACTGATTCGGCCGTCTTGTTTCCTCCCGTCCTGACTGTAGCTTTTCAAACACACACACACACTCACACACACACACACAGACACACACACAAACACACACCGTCTGATGTGTCTGAGGGTTTCCCTCGCTAGGAACAGGGAGTAATACCATTTTGATTCTGCTTTTGATTCTCCGAGATCTAGAGAGAGAAGCAGACACAGAAGGAGGAACCTGGAGAGAGGAGAGATAGGAGACACTTAGATAGAGGAGGCGGGAATGAGAAGGGTAGATAGAGGAGGGAGGGAGGACACATGAGAGAGAAGGAGACAGGAGAGAGAGAAGGAGACACCTAGATAGAGGAGGAGAGAGAGAAGGAGACACTTAGATAGAGGAGGCGAGAATGAGAAGGGTAGATAGAGGAGGGAGGAGGACACATGAGAGAGAAGGAGACAGGAGAGAGAGGAGGAGAGAAGGAGACACCTAGATAGAGGAGGAGAGAGAGAAGGAGACACCTAGATAGAGGAGGAGAGAGAGAAGGAGACACTTAGATAGAGGAGGAGAGAAGGAGACGCCTATATAGCGGAGGGAAGAGAGAGCTGCACTGACGCGGTTTATAGTTAGACAGAGATATAGAAAGGTAACAAACAACTCAACCACGTTTCTCTTCTCTCCCTTGCAAAGAAAAAATAGTTTAATCCAAAGCACCTCGCAGTGAACTCAGTTAGACGCCGTTGCAGAGCATCCTGCTCCAGAAATGCTCCAGTCAGACTGAGAACACGTGACACGTGTCTCCACTGGGAGTCAGACACCCCCGACCACGGCACCAGTCATCCCCCACTGAGCGTGAGCAGCTAACCCCTCCTCAGGAACTCATCAGGTCGCCTGTAATCTACTGTCCTTGAATGAGGAGCAGCCCGCGCGCGTGTGCGTGTGTGCGTGTGTGCACGCGCGTGTGTGTGTGTGTGTGTGTGTGTGTGTGTGTGTGTGTGTGTGTGTGTGTGTGTGTGTGTGTGTGTGTGTGTGTGTGTGTGTGTGTGTGTGTGTGTGAGTTTGGAGCCACGGCAGTTTGAAGTGTTCAAACGCAGGGGAGACAAAAGGCAGACGCACTGCATAGAGACGGTAATTAAGAGTTAATTGTGGAGGCGGGCGGCTCTCGAGACAATCACGCCTATTCACACGCTGGTTGCAAGGATTTTTTGTGTGTTTGTGTTTGTGTGGTGTGTGTGTGTGTGTCTGTGTCTGTGTCTGTGTGTGTTTGTGTGTGTCTGGCCACAGTGTACCGCAGTGCGACTCTTCAAACACACACACACACACACACACACACACACACACACACACACACACACACACACACACACACACACACACACACACACACACACACACCAGCGGCTGAATGATTGCAACCACGAGGGAGGGAGAGAGAGAGGGGGGGGAAGGGGGGAGGGAGAATGGGAGAGAGAGAGGTGAGAGAGAGGGGTGGGGGGGGAGGGGGTGGGAGAGAGAGAGAGGGAGGGAGAGAGGGAGGGAGAGAGAGGGGGAGAGAGAGAGGGAGGGAGAGAGAGGGGGAGAGCTCTGTAAGTACAGGGCTGTTGACTTGACTCTTGGCAGCTCTTTGATATTAATAAGCTGGTTGAGGATGTGATGAGGATGGAGATGATGACGATGAAGTGATTCGCTCCTCGTTTGGGCGAAAGAGGCTGGTGTGTGACACACACACACACACACACACACACACACACACACACACACACACACACACACACACACACACACACACACACACACACACACACACACACACACACACACACACTCCAACCCTCTCCAGTCAAGGGGCCTCTCCTCCGCCAGTCATCAGACGCGTGGTTTCCAGAGGGGGGAGGAGTCTGCATGTACCCCATAACAGGGCGCCTCTCCGTTAACATTTCCAGAGGATTCAAAGGTCGCCCGCCAGAGATCACTGCCTCCGCTTCAACGGCTCCGTCCCCCGTCCCCCGTCCCCCGTCCCCCGTCCCCCGTCCCCCGTCCCCCCCGTTAGCAGGGAGCACTACCGCAGGTTGGGGAGTTTAGCCTGAAAAGGGCATTCTAAATAGAGGCTCGGCCTCTGAATGGAGGCGGCTGGAGTGCTCCGGTTAAGAGGCTTCCACAGTGTTCATGCACACCCTTCCTCTTTATAGAGACGCTCACGGTATGATGACTGCCGAGTATAGCCCGCGTTAATGAAGGGGGGGAGAGAGGGAGAGGGAGATAGAGAGGAAGAGAAGAAAAAGGGGAGAGAGAGAAAGAGGGGGGGGGGGGTAGGGGAGAGGGAGGGAGAGAGAAACAAGGGGAGAGAAGGAAGAGAGTTAGAGAGAGAGGGATCTCAGAGAGGGAGGGTGAAGAAGAAGTAGAGCAGGTAGGGGAGAGAGAGGGAGAGAGAGAGGGAGAGAGAGAGAGAGAGAGAGAGAGAGAGAGAGAGAGAGAGAGAGAGAGAGAGAGAGAGAGAGAGAGAGAGAGAGAGAGAGAGAGAGGAGAGAGGAGAGAGAGGGAGAGAGAGAGAGAGAGAGAGAGAGAGAGAGAGAGAGAGAGAGAGAGAGAGAGAGAGAGAGAGAGAGAGAGAGAGAGAGAGGCATAATGATAATGAGGGATAGATTGAGGGAGAGAGAGAGAGCGGGTAGGGGTACCCAAGCTAATGGAACATCAATAACTGGGTGACATCGTGGAGCCGCGTGAAGTGAGGAACACCTGGGCCCACTTCATCTCCTCATCCCTCCTGATTTATCGGGGCGGGCGCCCAGCAGAAGGGGAACGTGGGTAATGGAGTTTCATTAAGAGACGGCATAATAGCCTGTCTGACCGCATTACAGCGCACTGCAATCTGCTGCAGGCTGGCCTGTAATGCATGTCCCCATACATTTATGTGTGTGTGTGTGTGTGTGTGTGTGTGTGTGTGTGTGTGTGTGTGTGTGTGTGTGTGTGTGTGTGTGTGTGTGTGTGTGTGTGTGTGTGTGTGTGTGTGTGTGTGTGTGTGTGTGTGTGTGTGGATAGATAGATAGATGCATATATGTAGATAGATGGATTGAAATATATCTATCCATATCCAGCCACGCTAGACGTCCATACAAAATGGAAGTCTTTATGCTAGAAGGTAAATATATGAAGTAAAGTGTAAGTATAAGTAAGAATATAAGTGGTAACACTTTATGATAATCAGTGATGATAATAATGTTCAGTCATTGGTCACTTATCGACCCTTAGTAAATGATGTTTTGATAATTAACCAACATGTAAAATGAGGAAACAGCAGGGGCTTAGCATGTGTGTGTGTGTGTGTGTGTGTGTGTGTGTGTGTGTGTGTGTGTGTGTGTGTGTGTGTGTGTGTGTGTGTGTGTGTGTGTGTGTGTGTGTGTGTGTGTGTGTGTGTCGCTGCTCTTCTTCCAAAATGTCTCTAGGAACAGTTTGTCTCCGCTGCTGTGTTTCCACGGTAACAACATTCCGAAAATCCTGAAGATGTTGTTACCGTGGAGACACAGCACATCTCGAAGATGTTAGAGAAGAGGAAAACCAATGACAAAACTGAAAAAAAACACCTTATTTTAATTGCGTTGTGGTCGGATTTCTTTTTCTGTTTTATGTTCTAATTTTCGTTAATATTTTTGTAATTAGTGTTCTGTGGACTAGCTGTCACCTATACAATACAACAAACCAAAATATGCCCCAAAATGGGTTTCCTTTTTTCATTCCTTCTGCTCCTCATATTTCTATGCAAAAGTCCAAGCAGTAGGCTGTAAGCTCTAAGGCTATGAGGTAGGAATCCACCCGCAGTCTCTGAACCACTAGCCTGTAGAGCAGCGCTAAGCCGACGCATGCGGCCCAGAACTGACATGTTTTCCCAATAGCCTCCCGAGACCATCGCCCGTTCCAGAAAAACATCACTCATCTCTCTCGCTCGCTCTCTCTCCCTCTCTGGTTGTCTCTCTCTCTCTCTCTCTCTCTCTCTCTCTCTCTCTCTCTCTCTCTCTCTCTCTCTCTCTCTCTCTCTCTCTCTCTCTCTCTCTCCTCTCTCTGGTCCTCTCTTGTTCTCTCTCTCTCTCTCTCTTCTCTCTCTCTCTCTCTCTCTCTCTCTCTCTCTCTCTCTCTCTCTCTCTCTGGAGAACAGCTGGTCTTTCATGCTATCTGAATGCCCCCCCCCCCGCGGCGGTCTAATCAGAGTCAGCGGCGGGGCAGGTGAGGTCGTCCCCCCGACGCCCCTCCACTGAGCGCCCGTGTCACAGCGCGGCCCGGGCCAACAGAGACCTGATGTCTCCTGTCTCTCCTCCCGACGACCTCATCAGTGTGGGACCGCCGACGGTCTCTCCTCTGGGACGTCCCCGGTCCGTCTGTCTGTGACGCAGTCTCCCTCTATCTGATGTCATCGGCCGGCGAAGCCTGTCTGTCTAGCAGTCTGTCCCTGATGTGGTCGGTTTGTGACGTCATCAGCCTCTGATGTCATCAGGACCCCAGCTCTAAATCTAGTACTGAGTGATACCATTTCTGAAGGCCGATCTCTTGTTTTTATTCTTTCTCAACCCCTCTCTCTCTCCCTCTTTGTCTCTCTCCATTTACTGATCTGTGTGTACTAACTATTGCTAGAGCGCATCCATGAAAGTAGAACCATCAGAACCCACTTTAGGAACACAATGCTTCGCTCGCCAGGTCCTTTTTCCTGACCAGAAATACCTCAAACCTCTCCAACCATCCTCAAAACGTAATGTCTAACCTCACAGCTCAACTTTCCATCTCATACTATCTCACTGTACCATCTCTGGCCCCTCAAAGTGTCCTCCAATCCCCCTGAACCAGACCCCTTCTCTGGGGCAGCCGCGGGCCGAGGTCTGGCCCCTCAGAGACCTCCGTCCGGCTCCAACCAGATTCAGAAAATTTGTTCGAATTCAGCAGAGAACCGACCGGATTCAGAAGCTGCCTCGGTACAGTAGTGGGAGAACAGAGGGGGGAGAGACACCGAGCGAGCTACAGAGAACGGGAAGAGAGACAGAGCGAGCTACAGAGGGAGAGAGAGAGAGACGATACAGCAGAAGAGAGGTACAAGGTGAGTGTATCTCGCCGTCATCGGGAGATTCTTGGCAGGCTCTTTTTTGGGCGGCTCTTGAAGTCGGCTCTCCCTGGCGGATTGGCACTTCAAACGGCGAGACAGCGGAAATCTTATCGCGTCTCCGGGATTATCCTCAACTTTACCTCCTCAAAGTAGTAAACGCACATCAGGAGGCTTCGCATACACAGCGGGCAGTGACAACCACCACCACAACAACAACAACAACAACAATACCAACAGCAGCAGCAGCTCTCGGAGTCAACTCGCTGAGTCAGTGTGTCGGAGGAGGAAGACTTGCGTTGCAGATGTGCCAGATGATTCCATCAGCACCACATCAGCCCGTCCAGGGGAAGGGGGGGGGGGGGGTGCATTATTAATGCAGCGACCTTAAAGCTGCAGTATTTAAAACTCGAGACGTTTTATAGACCGAGCAGAAGAATGAAAGATTTTGTAGTAAACTATAAAATAAACACTGTACTCTGTACACTGTTTCCTCCCTCCCTCCCTCCCTGTGGTTTCCTCGCCATTAAGTGCTGCGTTCAGGCAACCGTGATGGATCCCTCGACCAATAAGAGAAGAGATAAAGAGTGGACTCAGATTGTAATCATCCCATAGAGTGGGGGGGCACGGTCAACTCAAAGCCGATATTCTTAGTGCATTTCACCCACTAATAGCTGATGGAGAGCCATGTCAATCCCCCCCAAAAACGACACGGAAATAACAGCACTTTATGCTAACCTACTGCCTCTTTAATGACAGTGCCGTTGCCAGAGTGCTTTTCAGGGACCCATAACACAGCAGCCCCCCCTTCCTAATGCCTCTGAAGGACAAGGACAAAGTCCCCCTAACCCAGTGGGGGGGAACCCCATGAGATGGAGGGTGTCCATAGGGGCCCAATGGACAGATGTATAATTGTGCATGAAAGCCAGCGGCTACAAGGTTGAGAAAGATTACGTAACCTTGGAATAATCCTGGCCCGAGTTACGACTCAGACCCGCCATGAGACTGCAGAGTCGGGGCCTGAGCTGGACCACAAGGACTCTCGTAAGGTTAAAGCACCAAGATTGATACTCTTTATATTGAGCTTCTTTCGATATTGACCCCTCCATTGGTGGCCGTTTCCCCACTTTGCATTTTTCTCTCCTCGGATCAATCCAGGACCGATAAACCACCGTCCTCCCTCCTTCCTGAGCCTCCCCTCCCCTCTGTTGATCAGTTTGTTTAAACGGAAGTCCTCGCTCCACTCCAGACGGGGTCAGACGTCTGGTCGGGTCTGATCCCAGCGTCGTTAATAAAGGCTGTCTCGTTCATTAGGAGCCGTGACTCTGAATGCTCCTGATGCTGTTGTGCAGCCGGGCTGCCACCCTGTTGGATTAAGGCTCGTCGTTATTACGCTGACCTCCTCACGCCCCGTCCGTGTGCCTTAATGTTGCTTCAGATCCAACGAGCCAAGGAGCTCTTGATGAGATGGACCAAGTCAGTTCACATTGATTCATTTGTATTTAACAGCGGGCAATAACCTGTCTGTTTTTGTTGTATTTTTCTGGGGTAGTCTCTGGAGTAGTTTCTTGTATGTTATGTTTTGGACACTGTGTGTCCAACACTATTTAATATTTTATTTTCATAGTGCAATCACATTAAATAGAATTAAATTCCTGAATTATTATAATAAGCATGGGAAGTTGGGAACCCTTGCTGCCTGAACCAATTCCCAACTTTAATCAAATTCCAATACCATTCCTTTCAAATTGAATTCCATTCCAATTCCTTTTTAATTTTATTAAATTAAAATTCCATTCAATTTTTTTTTAATTCTATTCTAATTCAACTTTAATTAAATTCCAATTCCATTCATATTTAATTCCAATCCGACAACAATTCAATTTTAATTAAATTCAGATTTTAATCCCCCCCTTAGTGACATCAGACAGCGGCCAATGGGTGAGCTGCGGGGGAGGGGCTTACCGTCTACGCAGGCGGGACTGGCCCGTGTTGTCCCAGCGATCTGGCCCTTCTTACAGGCACAGCGGGCTGTCTGTCGGGCGATGGTGCGACGCGGTTGGCTGCTGTCCCGGTCCAGAGTCACGATCTCACACGTCCCCGCCGCTAGCTGACCTGGAAGTGACATAAACGAAACAGGTTGTGAGGTTTAGAGACGGGACTTTGTGAGGAAAGGGTGATTGTAAGGGCCGTTTTAATTGGTTTAGCCCTTGATACACAGTTAGCCTCTCACAGGTGCGCGTTTTACGACCATGCCTAACACTAAACCCTCCGAAGAGCGGGAAAACCTCCCCAGACGCCGTGGGCAGGAGTGTGATGGGCGTGAGTGGACTTCGCTGGTCCTTTTTCCCAAGATGCATTGCTCCCCCATCTAGATCCTTATCCTAACAGCAACAACGCAAAACTTCAGCGCAAATGAAGCCTTCTCTAGCCGGAATACCTCGACATTTTATAACTATTTCAAACTTAATGGAACCCTACCAGTTTAACCATCAACCACCAGCCCTCCTCAAAATGGTATCCAAACCGTTTCCTGATGGGAAAGATTAGAAGCTATTAAATTTCTCTTGCTCTGTGGTGCATTATGGTATCATAGTTTTCATTTTATTTTATCCGTGGAAAATCACGACAACAAATGATTTATTGTTATGGTGGTGACTATGTGTAGAAAGCTGGTAAGGGTATTGAATTAATAAGATGAAATACCCAACATGAATAACTGTAGGGAGGCCAGCTACAAGGTGTCTGAGAACAAAGCATGAATGGTCTCACTACAGGATATGTACTTGTCTCAAATTAGCCATTTCCCCTTACAGAACAGCCATATATATACTTTTATACATTTCCATTAGCCAGTAAGAAAGGACATGAATACTAATGGTGTAATAGTGCTACCAACCTCACACACACAGACAGCCTTGTATATATATATATATATATTTATTATATATATATATATGTATATGTATATGTATATATATATATATATAGTAAGATATGTATATGAATATAATGTGTATATATATGCTACCAACCTCACACACACAGACAGCCTTGTATATATATATATATATATATATATTTACACACCAACCACACACCTACACCCTGGCACCGGCGCGCGCACGCGCGCGTGTGGTGACAGCTCTTATATTATAAAATAGTTGATTTGTTGGAAATGACAACCCGCGCCTGAGACAGACGCGTGCGCGTGAGCAGCAGTAGATCATGAGTAAAAAAAAGCAATAAGAGGTGTAAGTCCAATTTATATTTTACGTATGTTTTTTATTGTATAGATATATTTGGTAATCTCAAAGGCATGAGGGCTTGGCAGAGCGAGCGTCTCTGCAGGGAGAGAGCAGTACTCGGAAGAGACGTGTGAAAATGTAAAGCACATTCTGCTGGAACCGCCAATTAACCCTCCACCATGTCCCAGAGACTCTCTCTCTCTCTCTCTCTCTCTCTCTCTCTCTCTCTCTCTCTCTCTCTCTCTCTCTCTCTCTCTCTCTCTCTCTCTCTCTCTCTCTCTCTCTCTCTCTCTCTCTCTCTCTCTCTCTCTCTCTCTCTCTCTCTCTCTCTCTCTCTCTCTCGCACTCTCCCTTGACTCACACCTCCCCCCTCCCCAACTGTCACCAGTGCCACAAAACAACCACCTCCTCTTCCTTTTTCTCTCTCGCTTTTTTCCTCCCCCCTCCTCCCCCTCCTCCCTCCTGCTCCTCTGCTCCTGGTGCGGGCTGATAATGACTATTTGTGTCGTGTTCGTGTGTGTGTATGTGTGTTGGTAGTGTGTGTGTGTGTGTGTTTCTTGAACACACACACCACCTCAAACCCTCCCTCTGTTGCTCGCACCCCGCCCCCACACATTATTTGATCAGTTCCCTTTCTTCGTCAGCTCCTCTCCCCCTCTTCCTCGCTGTGAAGAGGTGTCTGGGATCTGTTATGTAACCGAGCGGTGCAATGTGTCAACACAACACCCCCCCCCCCCCCCACACACACACACACACTTTCATATAGACACTAAAAACACACAAAAACATGAACTGTGACACACACACACACATACACACACACAGCCAGAAATAAAACACACTTTCATGTAATCACACAAACTTTCATACACGTACACACATGCACACGCACTTTTTTATAAACACACGCATACACACACAAACTGTCATACACATATACATACTTTTATACACAGACAAACACTTTTATAAACACACACACACACACACAAAGAGAGTGTCAAGGCATGAATCACTGCGTGCGTCGTTCGGATCAAAGTACCCAGAGTGCAGCAGAACGTTTTGCGAGTCGTTCTGAAAGGTCTACACAGTACATGCCAACACCAACATCCTTTTCCTGCGTCTCCCTTATTTGCGTGTCCATCGTCTCACTGTTCAGTCATCCATCAGACATCTGTGATTGTTCTGACCCATTTCAAAAAGGACCAGGGTAGGCCCCCATGGAGGTAGACAGACATGGGGGTGGGTGGGGGGGGGGGGGTCGTCAGGCCTGGAACCCCCCAGTTGTGGGGTGAGGTCCAGGACTTACCCCGCTGACATCCCCCCCATCCCCTGCTGAGGAAGGGGGGAGAGGCTGATTGAAACCTGTGTGTGGTCGGTTCTGGTGATGGTCGACTGACCGCACAGCTTAGCACCGTGTCGTGTCATCGCCGTGCACACTTCTTTGCACACCCCCACCCCGCCTCCACGTGCACACTCATTTTCCACTTCCCCCTCCCTCTCAGCGCGCGCTGGTTCGTCCAGCGACACGCCAACACGCGCTGTGAAGAGGGGATGGATTATTTTCTCGCCCTCTTCACTCTGACATTTTAAAACGCGTCTTCTAAAGAGAACATTTAATTTGGAGCACAAACGTTTTGAATAAATATATAATCGTTATCTTCCTTCTCGTTTTAGCACTGCTGTCGCTCTCTCCCTCTCTCCGCGGCTCGGTCAGCGAGGACGGGAGATATTTCTATATATACTAGGTCTTACAGAGGGGAGTGTGTGTGTGTGTGTGTGTGGGGGGGGGGGGGTCGGCTGTGGGTGGTTTTTCGGCGGCGTTGTGAGAATCGCTGCGCTGGACAAAAATACATGAAAATCCCACCCTTCAGGTCACAGGCCGCCCAGGAAGGCTAACGTTACCAGTTTGCTAATGATTTCCGCATGCATCGCTGGGGGTGCTAGCGGTTCCACCTATTCTCCAAAAACGCCACATAAGCGCAGCAGGGTTAGCAGACACTTCGTAGAATTCGGTACGAAAGCGGCCAAATAAATAAAGAAATCCAAGGAAGCGAGCGCTGATGGGAACTGGGCAGCAGAGAGGCCGTTCGCAGGCCCTGAGCAGTAAAGATAGTTTAGAGGAGAGAGGAGAGCGTCCGTTTCATGGATCTGCTGAGTGACGGCTCCCCGGTCGAATGCATGTCAGGACCGTGATAAATGTTTGTGGAACGAACGGACCCTGTTTGCATGATAAGTATCCAGATTCTAGAACCGAGAATCTGGATCTTAATCTGAATCGAATCATTTCAAGTTGAGTCGTGAAGTCTAGAATCCACTATCCACTATCGAGGACTATAATAAATGTTTGTGGAATAAAAGGCCCTGTTTGCAGGAGAAATATCTCTATTCTAGAACCGTGAATCTGACAAGAATCATTTCAAGTTGAGTCGTCAAGCCTAGAATCTGTTTATCACAATCCGAACCCACATTTCTCTCTGTGCTGCAGTGAGCTCTGGATGTTGCGCAGCGGCGGCCTGCTGGCGGTTAGCTTGATGCACGGTGGCAGGTGGTTAGCTCGGGAAAACAGGAAAGTCGGCCTGGATCTAAAAACCTGCACCGCTGGTAACTTTTCTCTCTTTTGTTTCAAATGTCATTTTCTCAGCTTTACCTCCGCAGACCAAATGGGTTTAGAGAATAAACACCTGGCTCTATCGCGGCGCTGTGGGCGGACGGCTGGGTCGGGGGTTTATCAGACAAACAGTCGTTTTCACACAGTCTTGAGTGAAAGCGATGCAGTGAACAAACGTAGCGATGCAGTGACAAAAGCCTGACTGAGAAAGGGTAAATATAGCTGATAATTATCTGCTATTGTACTAAGATACTATTGCTATTGTACTAAGATAGCTCACTTTGATTTAACTGCTGCCTAACGATACTGCTATACTTCTCTTTAAATACTATACTATGATACTGCATTACTACTGTATTTCTGTACTACTGTCTAGCCGCACTACAATACTAATGGTCAACAGCACCACAATATTAAGATACTACTCTTCAGCAATACTACAAAACTACAGTTCTACTGATTAAATCCAAGCCAGCCGTGGTGTGCGTGTGTGTGTGCGTGTGTGTGTGTGTGCAATTTTGTGTGCATGTGTGCAGCCCCGGCGCGTGCTGTGTTCTGCATGTGCAGTGAAGCGTGCCGCGATGCGTCTCTAAAATCATAAATACTACATCCCATCTCCTCCACGCGGTTCACTGCCAACTGGTGCACATCACGACCGGGCAGTTTAATGTTGTTGGAAAGCAACCCTGGGTTTGTGTGTGTGTGTGTGTGTATTTGTGTGCATGTGCTTGCGTGTGTGTGTGTGTGCATATATGTGAGTGTAGGTAGGCATATGTGTGTGTGGCGCTTGCGAATGTGTGTGTGCGTATGCATGTGTGTGTGCAGGTGCTTGCGTTTGTGTGTGGGTGTGTGTGTGTGTGCACATGCCTGCGTTTGTGTGCGCCTACATGTGTGTGAGTATGCGTATGTGTGTGCGTTTGTGCGTAAACAGATGCATGTGTGTGTGTGTGTGTGTTTGTGCTCACGTGTGCTCATGTGTGTGTGTGCGTTGCCTCCATTAGCGTGCGCGCGGCGGCGGCGGCGGGCTGTGCCAGGCTAAAACACCACTACATCATGCTGGCGTGTTCCAGCTGCTGTGAGGGCGGAGCCGAAGGGCGGTTGCCAAGGCAGCCCGGCTAAAAAAGCCATTCTGGATCCAAATACTGCATTAGTGGATCCTTGATGTCCTTGCCTCTTGCTCCCCGGCTACGGCGCCCCGGCTAAGGGCCCGTACCGGGGCCCCTCTGACTCCTGCTGGCCCCCCGATGCCAGTACTTACGCTAAGGTGATTTAATAATCCGAGTTAATAAAATAAAGTTCATCAGATTTAGTGTTTGTTTTCGTAGCGCTGGTCCCCCACCCCCCCCCGACCCTCCCCCCCCTGGCGCTGCAGTGAGTGTAGGGCGTGTGCACGTGGGGAGTGCACGTGGCTCTCCTTGAGCGGGATCAGCCCTACCTGCTCCTCTACGACACGCGTCGGCAGTCGTTCTGGACGACAACGTCCGCTAGACGACGTACACGGTGACTTACTGTTATTAATAGGGTCCTTAGTTTAATTGTGTCCAGCCCCCGGTCGTCTTAAGGGGTCCGGAGAACAGTGTATCAACGATTTGTTCATAAAAGCCATTTAATACAGAGAAAAAAGCCACTTAACTTAAGTGGGGAGCAAACTGGATTAATGTGTGGCCAGAGAAGTCCTGCGTTGGGCGTACGGAGTTGGCAGAACAAAAGGATTGGAGAATCCAAGCAGCTGGTTTATAAGCATCCTCCTCTATCCTCCTCCACCCTCCTCCATCCTCCTCTATCCTCCTCCACCCTCCTCCATCCTCCTCCACCCTCCTCTATCCTCCTCCATCCTCCTCCATCCTTCCTCCATCCTTCTCCACCCTCCTCTATCCTCCATCCTCCTCCACCCTCCTCTATCCTTCTCCACCCTCCTCCATCCTTCTCCTGCCTCCTCCATCCTCCTCCACCCTCCTCCATCCTTCTCCACCCTCCTCCACCCTCCTCCATCCTCCTCCACCCTCCTCCATCCTTCTCCACCCTCCTCTATCCTTCTCCACCCTCCTCCACCCTCCTCCATCCTTCTCCACCCTCCTCCATCCTTCTCCACCTTCCTCTATCCTTCTCCTGCCCTCTATATACTCCTCCACCCTTTCCTTTGTACTCCTCCACCCTCCTCTTTCCCTACTCCACCCTTATCAATCCCTCTCGATCCTCGTCTTCCCTCCCTCTTCCTCCACCCTTATCGATCCCTCTCGATCCTCTTCCCTCCCTCTTCCTCCACCCTTATCAATCCCTTTCTATCCTCCCTCTTCCTCCACCCTTATCGATCCCTCTCTACCCTCGTCTTCCCTCCCTCTTCCTCCACCCTCATCCATCCTCTCGATCCTCCTCCCTCCCTGACCCTGCATTAGAGATATCAAAGGTTGGAGAGTAGTAATCAGTAAGTCTGGATGTGACTTCATATGAAGAGAGCTCTCTCTCTCATCATGGAGAGTGAGGCTGGGGGGGGGGGGGGAGACGGAGGGCGAGCAGGAGAGAGGGCAACATAGGGGTTAGGGAGAGATAGACGGAAGAAGATGAGGTTTAAATAGTGATAGAATATATATATATGGATAGAAATAAAAGGGTGAAATGGAATAGTTACAGGGAGAGAGATATAAGGAGACAGAGGGATTGATAGATGGAGAGAGGGGGGAGTGAAGAGAGAGATAAAGAGAGATAGGTTGGAGCATAAATGAGATACAGGGAAGCAGAGGAGCTGATATGGAGATGGAGATGGAGGGGGATGGAGATGGAGGGGGATGAGAGAGAGAGAGATGTGCCCGGTCTATTCTAGGTCTTTGTGTCTGGGCTCGGCAACTTGGAATCGCTCCGACAAGTGATTTAATTTTCCACAAAGGCACTTTTTTCATAAAATGCTTCGGCAAGCAGCACATGTGTGTTCGGGAAAACACACAAATACACACACACACACTCGCGTGGAAATACACATAGAGGCACACAGACACACGCACACACACACATGCACACGCACGCACACACACACGCACACACACACACACACACCACACGCACACACACACACACACACACACACGCGCACACACACACATGCACACACACACACACACGCACACACACACAAACACACACAGCTGCACACACATATCAATGCACAAACATGACCCAAACCCTCATACACAAAACAATTTGAAGGCCAAGCAGGTAAAACACAGACACGCCTCTCTGTATGAACTCTCCAGTGTCTCTCCAGTAGGCACACCTGCATCCCATTCCTTGCTTAGGGATGCATTTTACCTGCACACCGGTTCATAAATTATACCGTATATCATAATATTTGCATGTTTAAAATAGGGTTAGGGTAACAACATACAATAAATGTGTACATTAAGTGCCAGGGCGTACAACATACAATAAGAGGGATGAAGTTTGTGGAAACTTTGCGCAGCACCCTGGAAGGACGGCAAATCAGGGCTGTCCCAAGGCCAGGTCGGGCTTCGACTCTGGATCTCTGATCAGTAACGCCCCCCCCCCCCCCCCAGGCCTAGCCTCAATGGTGGCTCCCACTAACCCTGCACCCCTGAGGCTTGTTCGTTTGATAAAGATCCTCTCCGCAAACCCAAACCAACCCCAGAAGTCTCCCTGCTGGCTTCAAAGCAGAAGCCGGGACGTCTCTGCTCCTCTAAGAACTTCAGTGGAGTGCCCCGAGGGGGCCTTCCAACCTCCTCGCTGAGTTACCTCTCATTCCCAACACGTTCCCCTCCCCTGGCACCCAAGACACGCACTTCACACGCTAACGCGGTTAGCGCTAGCTCGGCGCTAATGGACAGGCGGGTCGCCGGGACGCGACGGTTCAGATGAACGCCGAGGAAAAAGAGGAGACAGAAATGACGATGAAATGCGGTGTTCTCCTCGGAATGAACTGTGGGTAATTCGGAGCGCTTTTGAGCAGCGACGGGGATCCGATGTCTTTACGGATGTGTGATTTTGTGCGCCCGGTTGAGAGAGGCATTGGCACCCAGGAGACAACCCCCGCCCCCCCCACCCTGGAGGCTTTTCATCTGTTCAACCGACACTTCAAAAATCAAAGCTTCCCGTGTCACTTCCTGCCCTCTACGACAGGCCCCGCCCTCCACGCCAGAGCTTCGCCCATTCCGATGCGGATGGAGACGACCTCACACCAGGAGGAAACCATTTTCCCTTAACGTCCGCCATGAGCACCTCCTGCCAACCCACCTCGCACGCCCGGCTTCCTCTCGCGGCTATGAGCATAAAACGTCGGTTTGTTTTTCCCCCACTTTGCTCGCGCTTCAGTGTGTAAAATGTACACAGTGAAGCGCCAGCAAAGCGTTCGTTTACACCGTAAACTAACCGGCTTAGCTTAGGCCCTGTTCACACAGGAAAGCTTGGCCCTGCTGTGAAACGCAAGGCACTCTGCACTGCCTGTTTTCGGTTGAGGTCTAGTAAACGGGCGACAAATGGCGTCCGTTTTAGCGGCGCTACGCAGCCATAGGGTATATAGTCCGTATCGACGCATTCCCTTCCTTATAATAATACTATTGATATTAATAAAAATAGAATAATACAATTGTTTTTATACAGCGCTTTTCTAAGTACTCAAAGGCGCTTTACAGGGTGAGCACAAAATAAAATAATTTTATAAGAACGTGTAACGGTAAAAAGCCATTAAGTTATAAGATGGGAGAGAAGGGAAGGAGGTTATGTGGTGAAAGCGATCTTAAAATGGAGGGTTTCTCTCTAAATGAAGGGAGGGTGTCTGTCGGTTGTGGTTGTGGTTCAGGAGGGAGTGAGGCCACTAAGATGACCCTGACTCCCCAGGTCGGACCTGGGGAGTCAGGGTCATCTTAGTGGCCTCACTCCCCCCAGGGTGGGGGGGGTCCCACGCCAGAAAGACAAGCCGCTCTAGGCAGAGAAGCGAGGAGCTCAGCAACGCAGCCGCAGCAAGGAAAGCGTTTGGGTTTCATTATTAACATTTACAAAGAAGCCCCCCGACCCCCCCCCCCCGCCCCCCAGCACCCCTGCCCCCCGACCCCCCCCCCCCCCTCCACAGCTGCTAAAAGTGATCTGTGGGATGTGAGCCATAGCTTAGCGCGCTAACGTTGTTTCCCTAGCTAATGATCCTTCGGGTTTATAGTGGGGGGTGGGGGGGCGGGAGTGGAACGCGACCCAGGGAACACTGCTCTCCCTGGGGGTGCCGCTCTGCCTCTGACCCCCCCGCGGCCCCAGAGTGATGAACTCTTGGGTAATAACGCACAGTTAGCGCCCGGCGACGCTTGAACATCAATTAAATACGCGAGCGGAGGAAATGAGGTGTGTGTGTGTGTGTGTGTGTGTGTGTGTGTGTGTGTGTGTGGGTGTGTGTGTGTGGGTGTTTGTGTGTTTTAAGTGTGTGTTGCGTCTTTAAGCATCTTTGAGATGCAAACTAAACAGTAGAAAATATTGAATACGTTGAGATCGACACAAATAAACCCTGACACACTCGTACACACACACAAACGGACACACACACACACACACACACACACACACACACACACACACACACACACACACACACACACACACACACACACACACACACACATATTTAGGGACATATACACAAACCCACCCACACAACCCCTCCCCTGTGTATCTGCCAGACCTCTCCATCTGTCATCCGATGTCGCCTCTTCTCTTCCTCCTGCTCTCTGTCTTTTACCACCTCCTCCTCCTCCTCCTTCTTCTCTCTGGCTCTCTTGCTCTCTGTGTGTATCTCCTCCTCTCTCTCGCTCCTACTCCCTCTCCCTCTTTGTCTTTTTTCTCTTTCTCTGTCTCTCCCTCCTACTCCCCCCCCCCGTCTCTCTCTCTCTCTCTCTCTCTCTCTCTCTCTCTCTCTCTCTCTCTCTCTCTCTCTCTCTGATTGTGTCTCTCTCCTCCTCTCTCTCTCTCTCTCTCTCTCTCTCTGTGGTACCTCCACGTCATAATCCTGCAACCAAAGCCAGACCCCTCCACAACACACCTCTACCTGTCTCCAAATAAAGCCCAGATAAAAAAAGAACCAGACGAGGACAAAGAACGAGAAAAAACCAAGGAACGGAAACACCGTCGAGTGTTGTTTCCCCTAGCTAAACATGTAGAAAGGCCGGATAGCAGTATGCCAGAGGTATTATGGGATGGCACTCTGTGTGGAGGCGGATCCGTCGCGCTGGGCTGCTCTCTAATGCGACGTTCCTACCGGCGCAGGGGGGGGACTGCGGTCTGCCACACCGACCAAGCTCCTGCTAAAGCGCTCGCCAAGAGTGGGAGCCTTCGATTCAGTGTGCCGACTTTGGGGTACACGAAATCCTGGGGCCGGTGGCACACACATACGCATACACGAGCACACACATGCACAGTTTATACACACACACACGCAAACGCAGTGTGTACACACACAAAGCACGCACGCACACACACACACACACACACAAACACAGTATATATACACACACAGACATACACACGTACACACAAACACACACAGGTGTTCCCTCTTTGGAAGACCACAACGCCACGGTGTGAGCCCTCCCCACACCTGCCGGTGTCAGGTGTCACCTCTGGAGGTGGTTGGCATGGCGATAGGGGGATGGGGGTTGACGATGTCATAGAGACGTGTTCAGTTCCCAAAGCTTTAATTGATACTGATGCTTCAGTATCAATCAATGTTTCCCTTCTGAAAATGTTGTCTTTGAGTATTAGAAAGGGCTGTATTGTTACAATAATTACTGTTATTACTACTATTATTATGATTATTATGATTATTATTAATTATACTAGCTGTAAATGCTTTTTATTATATCTACAAACTATAAAAGAAAGCTGTTACTATTATTAATAATGTTTTTTTGTTATTTGTTATTACGATTATTAATAATGTGAATAGTTTAAGGTATCCTAATACCGTTTGACTCTATAAAAGTATCCGAATACTATTATTATTAACAGGAATAGTTATCGTATCTTAATATCTAGGTATCTTAATGTCTATAAACATAGATATTAAACTTGTCTATCTCAGTAAAATGGCGGCCCGCGTGCGGACCCCCCCCCCCCTCGGTAGCAGGTGTGTTATTAGAGGCCGCTTCATTGGTCTGCGCTCCGCGTCGGGGGAGCGCGTGTGAAGTGCATTATTATACCGTAATTATGCGCCCGGGCTTGTAAGCATTGTTTTAAACAGCTAATTTGTTGCTGCGCGGCGGCTCGCCCCTAGACATACAAAAGGGACCGAATTAAAGAGGTAAAAAGCAAGCAAAGCGTAAGCTATTAAAACGTGCTGCTCAAAGAGCCGTCGGGGGGGGGGGTTGGGTGGTGTGGTTGGGGGGGGGGGTGGTTTACACTGTCGGCCATCATACAAAAGATGGGGGGAGGGGTGTTTAAACTGCAGCCATCATAAAGAGGCCATCGGGGGGGGGGGGGGGGTGGGGGGTTGGGGAGGCGGGGGGGGAGGTTACACTGTCGGCCATCTTTTCCTCGAGGCCTGATAAATGAACCTGGAATGCGTAATTGGATTGGCGTTGTCATGGGAACGCTAACCGCCGCACATTGGGCCCTCGGGGGACGCTTTTCCCCTCTCTGGTTCGGATCGATTGGGATCGGTGGGGCGAACTGGGAACAGGAAACGGTGTGAGCGGCGCCACGCGAGGGCGATATGCCGAGAGGCAGCTGTGAGGACGCTCGCGCCGTGGCGGCGGTTTGATTAAGTCGGAGGCCAACCGGATCCATAGTTATTAGCTGGTCGCTTGTCGGTCACTTGTCACTCGATGACTGTTTCAATCCCGCCGGAGCCTCCATAACGTTCGATACGCACCCGTAACATCGGTGTAACGTGTATCGTATGTTCCCTGCAGTTTGCCCTTTAGCAAGGCACTAACGTGGACAGCTGCCATCTCCCATGTATAGCAGTAGGTTGCCTGGCTTTAAGATTGCATCCTTAGAGGACTAATATGTTTTTGTATCTTTAAACTAATACAAATAATATAAATAATTGTAGACTTGACTACATCATACCATTGTAAGCTGAGAGAAGCAAACAATGAACAATTTGAAATGTTCGTGGATGACTGCAGAAGCAGGAAGGGTTTTTTAGGGCCTCTGGCTCAGGGAAACCGTGGAAACGGGGGTTTCAACCCATACAATATTACAGGCGGTCACCATAACTACCTCTCTGCCCTGTCTGTCACTTTGTTCCCACAGTGTATCACACACATGTGTATTCAACCACGGAGGAGGGAAAGGGAGGAGAAAAAGGGGTGAGGAGGGAGAGAGAGAAAGGGGAGAAATAGGGAAGGGGAGAGAGAGGAGAGAGAGGGAAGGGGAGAGAGAGAGAGAGAGAGAGAGTTAAAGAGAGAGAGAGAGAGAGAAGGGGAGAGAGAGGAAAGGGGAGAGAGAAGAGAGAGCTAAAGAGAGGGATAGAGAGAGAGAGAAGGGGAGAGAGAGAGAGGGAAGGGGGGAGAGGAAAGAAAGAGGGAGGGATTGAGGGGAGAGAGAGGGAAGGGGTGAGGGAGGAGGGAGAGGGAAGGGGATAAAAAGAAGCACACTTTAAGGGAGCCACAAGCCTAGCCTTGTCCACCCTCCCCTTCAACGGTCCAAAGAGGGCCTCGCTATGTTCCTCGATAAGGGAAGATGGCGCCGCCGGTGACAACATCTGTCCCCTCCCCTTACCGGGTCAGCCTGCTCCCCTCTGTTCCTCCAGGCTCCCCTCAGTCTCCCCGGCTGTTCCTCCTCCATCCATATACTTAACAGAGAGGAGATAACCCCAACATACGGCAGTGGCATGGCATAGTGACACCAGGCGATGTCTCACCTGCCCGCCACGCCCAACAAACGGTGAATAACGCGTGAAACAACAACCGGAGAGTACTCCGGGTTTACTACTCCGGCGTGCAGTCAAGAGAGAGCGAACGCGTCCCTAATTTGCGCGCGGAGGTGTCATTTACGGCGGTAACCCTGATATATGCGCTCCCTCCCGCAGAATAAACCCTTCACAGGCTGTTAGCCGCCTCGTTATTCACCTGCAACCACGGGCCACGGGGTGAGGGGAGGTGGGAGGCAAAAGGAAGGAGGAGGGAGGAGGAAGGAAGGAGGAGGGAGGAGGAAGGAAGGAGGAGGGAGGAGGAAGGAAGGAGGAGGGAGGAGCTATCCAAACTAGGCAGGCCACGGAGTATATTTCACCGTCACGGCGGTGAGACGAAGTGGCCGAACCTCACACACTCGTGAATATTCATACGGCCGTGTTATGAATATTCATGCAGAAGAGAGAGTAGCTGGAGAGTAGCACTAGGGTGAGATTTATGAGCTGGTGGAGGAGATAATGATCCAGGAGGAGATGGGCTTGGTGCTAGACGGGCGGAGAACAGACGGCCCTCGCCTGCATCACGAGAACCACAGAACCCCCACCCCCACCCCCCCCGATCCACTCATCAAGATTATAAATGTATAGATATATATGATAAAGAGTCGCTCACCAGCTTCCACAAAAGACTCAAGACTCACTTTTTCAGAGTTCAACTAGAATCAGCGTAAAGCCCCGCCCCCCCCACTACCCCCTCTTTTACGGACTTATTTTATGTTATACACTCTGGCACTTAATGTACGACTTTATTGCATGATGTTCATCCTGGCAATTAATGTGAGCACTTATTGTATGTTGTACATCCTTGCACTTCAAAATAGTTCTTAGTGTCGTGTAGCGTCTTATCCTAGCTATCTCTGTTGGACACGGGGAATGAGTTAACCTACCGATTGTTGATGCTTGGCACTTGGTTCTATGAACATCCTTACTGCACCGACAGCGATATATTGTTGTTACACCATCTTCTTACAAATGGACTTATTGTCAGTCGCTTTGGATAAAAGCGTCTGCTAAATGCCCTGAATGTAAATGTATTAACATGATACAGTTTATGTAGACAGAGAGAGTGCTGTCTCTCAAGCCGTCTATCAGAGCTCTTCTGACTGTGACCCCAGACGTCATGCGGTGGTGGGGAGACTTCCTCAAGTAAAGCAGAGAGCAGCAGACGTAGGCCTACTGAGATCGGAGTACCAAGTGGGGGAGACGGGAGCGACGGGAGAACCCGTTCCTGTCTCCCCCTTCCTGCCGTACGCTTTCATCCCAGCCCCCCCCCGGCTCTTAGCGCCGCCGCCGCTGAGCTAAACTGTACTGTTCAGCGGCGTTCAGAGGAATCCCTCTCAGCGTGTCTACCGCAGCGTTCACGGTCTGTCCCGATTCACGTCTGCGTTCTGAGTGTATGAAGGTGCGGATGAGCTGATTAGGTATTGATAACGGGATCGGGTTGGAACGCACTCCGTTTCGTGACTCAAGTCAAGCGAAGGCGGTGAGAGTTCAAAAAACAAACATGGAAACTATCGGATATCAAGAGCTGAGCAAAAAGCTCAGCTCCGAGCATTATACCTCAGGTTCCTCTGGGGAAATATTACCGTTAGGTTTTATTTTTACCCCAAAAACACGTAAAAGGGAAAAAGGTGTCGAATTTGATTACATTTCCCCCAGCCTGTCATTTTAAAGCACACATTCCTATAAATAAATGCATAATAAACGCATGGAATATTGATAGATAGATGAGAGTTTTCCTAAGAGCGGATGCCCATTACTCCCCGGCAAATGTAGTTTAGCAAATAGGATGTAATCCCGTTGGGCCGCAAGCGAACAGGCATATGTAAGCAGCGTGCAGCATATGTTCCTGAAATGGCTCATTTTACCAGCATGACATTCCCAGTAAAACTATGTTACCGCCTTATGCAACTCTGTGCAACGCAATAATGAATATTCAACGTTTCCCACATAGCTGCGTGCAAACCCATGAAGCCATGATTCAACAGCAGAATGAATCCCTTTGCCGACTCCCCTCTGCCAACATTATGGTTTTGTGGGGACCTTTTTATGTAAATGTTGTTCAATGTTAAACGTAGGGAGGATGTAGATACTTTATAGTAAACTATGATGAATAAATCACTGAAGATAAAGATTTGAATATGCACAGTGCTTTGTTTGTTTATGACTTAGATCATAAAATGCATTTAATTAGCCTATAGTAAATAACAATGAAACGATAGTGTGAAATTCTCCACCATGTGCTTCTAACAAATAATGTAAATTATTAGAGAGGAAAATGCATGTGAAGGCTGTCTGCTAAATAGAGTTTCAGCGAAAAAAAATTCTAAAATATTCCCACAGAATCCAGCATTCATAGCAATAAGCCACCCTTGAATACTAGTTAACAAAGCAACCAGCAACACGTTCACACTTCCACAAAACGCTTCTGACTTGGCAAAAAAAAGGCTTAAAACCAACCTGGAAAGAGAGGGCTTATCCTGTTAGGATAATTCATATATTCAGCTGTACAGACCCCCCCAAGGACAACAAAACAGCAACAACATAAGATATAATAGCAACAACAACAGCAGCAACAGCAACAGCAGCCCCATGCTGCAGTATTGTGTTTTTATGCGAGCGCCCTCAAACAGAACCGCTAAGCGTTAGCATTCACAATCGCTAGCTGTCAGTTAGCTTGCTGGGGAAGTCATTAAAGCAGAACGCTAACTAGGCATTTATGCTAATCACAAAGGTAATGCTGGAGGAATATATAGAGAGAAAGGGAGAGGGAGAGGGGAGCAAAGGAGAGAGAAAGGAGAGACAGCGCGTGGATAAAGAGAGACGAGAGAAAAAGGGGAGATAGCTTTGAGTAAGAGAGAGAGAGAGGGGAGAATAAGAGGGGAGAAATGAGAGCGCGAGTGGAGGAAGAGCAGTTGTCTAACAAGGAGCATGGAGGCCAGACCTGAACAGGTAAAAGGGAATGGGAGAGAGGGAGAGAGGGAGAAGGAAGGGGGGAGAGAGAGGCGAGAGAGGGAGAGAGGGGAATTGTGGGGGGCAAGCGATGGAGGGAATGGAAGGGAAATGAGAGAGGGAAGGGGAGAGAGAGGGAAGGGGAGAGAGAGGGATTCGGGAGAGAGAGGGAAACGGGAGAGAGAGGGAAGGGGAGAGAGAGGGAAGGGGAGAGAGAGGGAAGGGGAGAGAGAGAGGCGAGAGAAGGGGAAAGGCAGACGCAGGAGAGAGAGGGAAGGGGATCAGGAGGAGCGATGGAGGGAAGGGGAGAGAGGAGGACGCTACAAGGGAGCCACAAGCCTCGCTTTGTCCACCTCCCGTTCAGCAGTCCAAAGAGGCCTTCTCTCTCTTCCTTGCTAAGGGGCTTATTGTCCATCCCATGATAACCTGACGTCTACAACTTCACCTCCTCCTGACACTCTCCCCCTGCCCTCCTCTCCGCCGGGAATCGAACCAGCCACCGCCGCCCGCTGCTCCTCTGACTCATCGGTCGATGGTGTGCACATGGTGTGTGTGTGTTTGTGTGTGTGTGTGTGTGTGTGTGTGTGCGCATGTGTGTGTGTGTGTGTGTGCATGTGTGTGTGTGTATGTGTGCGCGCTTGTCAATCCCACGACAGTACCTGGTCTGTGTGCGTGTGTGTGTGATCTTAAAACATCTGCATACACGTGAACCCAGTCCGTCCATCGCGTCCCCCCCCCCGGTGTGCGTGTGTGTGTGTGTGTGTGTGGTGTGTGTGTGTGTGTGTGTGTGGCGCGGGCCCATGGTCGGGTGCCCCAGTCTGTCCGTCAGCGGCCCTTAATGCGCTGCATGCGCCGGGCTGTAGCTCCGCAGCGCTGCATGCATTATTCATGGACTTGAAGAGCAGAGCTGTCATCAGAGACCCTTATCAGCCCCGCGGCTGAGGGGGGGGAGAGGAGCTGGTCAGGGAGGGGAGGAGAGGGGGGGAGGAAGGGGGGGGGGAGAGGAGGGGAGCTG
>OLKM01001688.1:63268-68268 GCA_900291075.1 Melanogrammus aeglefinus
TCAGTGTGCCGGCTGCCCGTCCAGCTGCCTGTTTAAAAACCGGATCTGTATCAACTGGATGTGCCAGTCATTCTCTCTCTCTCTCTCTCTCTCTCTCTCTCTCTCTCTCTCTCTCTCTCTCTCTCTCTCTCTCTGTCTCTGTCTCTCTTTCTCGTTTTCTCTTTCTTGCTCTCTGTCTCTCTCTCTCTTCTCTCTCTCTCTCTCTCTCTCTCTCTCTCTCTCTCTCTCTCTCTCTCTCATTTCCCCTGACTCCCACTGACAGATACCCTCCACCCCCCCCAAACACACAGACACACACACGCACGCACGTGCGCACACACACACACACACATACACGCACACGCACACACACACACACTCACACACACACACACATACTTTCCTGGTAGTGCAACTCAAATTCAACCCAAAAACATCTCTGAAATGTTTCCAGACACCCTAGCTCCCAGAGAAAGATGCACAATGTAAACCAAACACAATATATAAAGTAATACTTCAAACTGAGAGAAACTCCAAAACAATCGACGAGTCCAGCAGGGAGTCATGTCTGGGGACAATGTAGGACACCTTCCTCCAGTAAATGGACTGCATTTACACTGCGCTTTTCTCACCAGCGGCCGCTCAAAGCGCTTTACAATATCGGCTCACATTCACCAATCCACACACACACACACACACACACACACACACACACACACACACACACACACACACACACACACACACACACACACACACACACACACACACACACACACACACACACACACACACACACACACCGACGGCGGAGTCGACCGCGCAAGGCGACAGGGTCAGGGTGAGGTGCCTCGCTCAGTGACACCTCGACTCTCAGCTGGGAGGAGCCGGAGGATCGAACCAGTGACCTTCCGGTGACCAGCCAACCCGCTCTACCTCCTGAGCCACATCCCGCCCCCAACCCTCTGAGGGTGTGGCCTCCACACCACAGGAGCCTCCACCAGACAAACCCCCTCACGGTCCTCAGAAAAACCAATCCCGCAACCCGGATCGGAGTGGGGTCCCTGTTGTACCGTTATTCTCTTGTCTCGCCCTAAATACACCTGTCTCGCTCTCTACCTCTCTCCCCCTCTTTATTATCCCTCCTGTCTTTGCTTATTTAGCAATGCCAGCCCATCGCTCTCTCTCTCTCTCTCTCTCTCTCTCTCTCTCTCTCTCTCTCTCTCTCTCGCTCTCTCGCTCTCTGTCTATGCCTCTCTCTCTCTGTCTCTCTCTCTCTCTCCCTGTCTCTCTCTCTCTCTCTCTCTCTCTCTCTCTCTCTCTCTCTCTCTCTCTCTCTCTCTCTCTCTCTCTCTCTCTCTCTCTCTCTCTCTCTCTCTCTCTCTCTCTCTCTCTCTCTCTCTCTCTCTCTCTCTCTCTCTCTCTCTCTCTCTCTCTCTCTCTCTCTCTCTCTCTCTCTCTCTCTCTCTCTCTCTCTCTCTCTCTCTCTCTTTAGCGACTTTACTTCTCACTCACTCTTATCTGTATGTCTCCCCCTCTGCCCTCTCTGTAGCACACCCTCTTCCCGTGGTGCAGCTGCAGGGTGCTCTCGCTCTGCTAAGCGGTATCGCCGCTGGGCATCAACGGGGAAGCCATCACACCGGCTGCTGAGGCTTCTGAGCCCGAGACCCCAGGAGGTCTTCCGTTGGGAGAGTCATCAGACCCGGAGGCCTGTGATGGGTTGGCTGTCGAGAGACCCCCAACACCAGGTGACCCCAGGTTACACCTCTGATGAGGTGCGTGTCTGGAGAACGTATCTTAAATCAATATTTAATATCGCCAAATACTTCTAGCACCAAAAATATAGAGTGAGAAAGTGTTTTTTATTGATTCTCCTCATACCAGGGCAGTGATGGATAAAATATGGATTTTGGAGAGATGTATAATGTAGTAATATCTGTGGTCTCGGAGTAAAATAACCCAGTAGGACCAGTGAGAGACTGGAAGGGGAAGGTTTCCCCATACCAGCAGAGCCTCCTGTTCTTAAACTTTCTCTCGCCACTCACTGTACTCTCTCTCCATATCTTTCGCTCCCAGCTCTCCCACTGACAAGGATGCATTTCAGGATCGGCACCAACCTGTGATTCTCTCTCTCTCTCCATCTCTCTCGCTCCCTCTCTCTCCCTCTCTCTCTCCATCTCTCTCGCTCCCTCTCTCTCCCTCTCTCTCTCCATCTCTCTCGCTCCCTCTCTCTCCCTCTCTCTCTCTCCATCTCTTTCGCTCCCTCTCTCTCTCTCTCCCTCTCTCTCTTCATCTCTCTTGCTCCCTCTCTCGCTCCCTCTCTCTCTCTCTCTCTCTCTCTCTCTCTCTCTCGCTCCCTCTCTCGCTCCCTCTCTCTCCCTCTCTCTCTACCTCTCGCTCGCTCCCTCTCTCGGTCTCCCTCTCTCGGTCTCCCTCTCTCGGTCTCCCTCTCTCCATTATCTCATCCAAACTGTCTCTCCCCCCAATCTGTCGCTCTGTACTCCACCTGTCTCCCATCTGTCTCCTCCTCCATCTCCATCCCTTGGAATCAATTTCTCCAGCCATTCCTGGAGTGTGACTTGTTGGCGTGCCACATATGTGTGTGTGTGTGTTATAAGAAAAATAACTTATTGAATGGCTAAGGTCCCCTGCGCTGGCTAAAGCACATCTTTCCTCACGTCTCCCCTCAGGGCAAATTTCGAAAAAGCTTCTTAATCCTCCCCTGCAGTCCTCAAAGATTGACGCCCAGTGATTCATATTTACACTGGCAGGAGTTTCTGGAAACCAAGGATTGTTTGCTTATTGTCAAAAGGAGACAGAGATGGAGAGAGTGAGTCAGTGAGAGAGCCAGGCAATATGTGAAAGTGTGTGTGTGTGTGTGTGTGTGTGTGTGTGTGTGTGTGTGTGTGTGTGTGTGTGTGTGTGTGTGTGTGTGTGTGTGTGTGTGTGTGTGTGTGTGTGTGTAAATGAGTTTTCTTCTGTGTGTGTGTGTGTCAGTGAATGTTCCTGAGGGGAAGCTGCATGTGTAAGGTTGTGCCAATTGTTTCATTAAATCCTGACAGATTTATTTCTTTCCACTTGTAAGTACCCGCACACAGATACACATACACAGAAACATATACGCATTCACACACACTCGCACGCACACAGACGCACACTAATGATTTTTCACTAATGCCCTCAGGTCAATCAATTAAGATCCCATTTCCTGGAGAGGTTCTACCTGTTGGCTACTGCTGTTCTAGTGGACTGGTGTCTGTTCTGCTCTGCTCGCCTGTCACACACACACGCACGCGCACACACGTACACACGCGCACACACACACACACACACACACACACACACACACACACACACACACACACACACACACACACACACACACACACACACACACACACACACACACACACACACACCCTGTCTCACCTGGCAGTCTTACCTTCTAGCCTGCTTACTGCCTGTTTTAACCTGTTTTATCCCGTTGTCACATGCTCTCCTCAGCCTAAACACAGGTGAGCTCCATTTTCTTACTGTTTTAACGTGACTAATTAGGCCTAAAAAAAAAAAAGTTTGGTTCCTGTTAGTTGTCAGTTGAGGTCATGGGTAGGTAGGAAATTTATTTTATTTTTTTATTTTATTTTTTCCAGCGGCAGCGAATTTTAGGTAGGTTGTTTTCATTTAAAAACGAGAGAATGCGCTCATCCTTGAAGAGGTGAAGAGGTGCTGTACTAAAACGTAATTATAGTTTGCATCAAAAAAAAATATTATTTTTTTAAATTTTCTTAATTTTATTTTATTTTTTAAAGCTCATAAAATAATTTGGGTCGCACATAAATTGACAGGGTCGGTCGGAAACTGGAACCAAACAAATTTTTTTTTTAGGCCTTATGTGTAAACACGTTTGTTTTTCTTGTCCTTGTATTACTATCCTCTCAGCTGTGGCCCCTGATTTTCAGACTGGGATTCATAAAGAACTTTAACAGCAGAATCATTCTAGTGCAGCGTAGGCTGCATTGTGTCTTCAGATGTGTGTTTGTATTCATCGAGTATGAGTACAGAGTATCGTACAGGAACACCGTGAATCAACAAACCAGAAGTTCAGATCGGCTCACGTCATCGAAATAGAAGATTTATCTGTAAAGCATAACTTAAAAGGTCACAGTTCTCTGTATGCTAAAGATGTTTAGCTTTATTAGTCTGTAACTATTGAAACCGTGAGTATCTACCTGCTGACGGAGGATGTATTAGAGGTTATTCACATCGACGCAGTCAACATGGCAACTGTTTGACACACACACACAATCACGCACACACATAATCGCACAAACATATACACACAAACACACACGTGATCACGCACACCTATAAAATCACACACGCACACATAATCACACATGAACATATAACCACACACACACAAACAGACATGATTATAGACACCTTTATAATCACACACAGATAATTCACACTTGAACATCTACACACATACACACACATGATCACACATACCTATATAATCACACAACCACACATACACACACACACACACACACACACACACACACACACACACACACACACACACACACACACACACACACACACACACACACACACACACACACGCAAACATGATAATAAATAATAATGGATTGAATTTATATGGCGCTTTTCTAGCCACTCAAAAACGCTTTACAGTGAAGGGGGGACCACCACCACCATACCACCAACATAATCACATATGAACATATACACACATAATCACATGCAGACACTCACACATAAGCAAGCATACGCACACATATAATCACAGACTCACACATATACACACTCAGACCTAATCATACAAACACATATAATCACACACACACACACACACACACACACACACACACACACACACACACACACACACACACACACACACACACACACACACACACAACACACACACACACACACACACACACACACACACACACACACACACACACACACACACACACACACACACAAAT
>OLKM01001688.1:73268-75768 GCA_900291075.1 Melanogrammus aeglefinus
GCCCACAACGGTCACCACGCCCACAACGGTAACCACGCCCACAACAGTTACCGCGGCCCCTCGGGTGCGCCGTGCCGCCCTTGAGCCACACCCTCGTCACCAGGACTTTGCGTCCCTTACCTCCGGCCCCCTCCCTCATTGCCTCTCCCCCCCCCCCCCCCCAACCGACGCTGCACCCCACTACCTCGGCCAATCACAATCGCACTCCGCGACACCGAGGAGACGGTGATCTGTGAGTGTGTTGCAGACGGGTTTCTCCTTCCCAGCCCAGAGCCGTTCTGCTCCATCAGCCGCTGAATTAGAGCGAATTGGATTTTGCGTGCTCCGTATTTAGTCGGCTCTAATTGTTTGGAAGTGGTTGTTAATGTTTTGGTCAGTTAAAGTCAGCCGGCTGCCTCTCTAAAGAGGCTCTACGCCCCCCCGGCGCGTGAGGAGAGTGTTTAAGTTTGGGGCGGCGGTCTCTGTGTGAGGTTGGCGGTCGGCTGTACACTGACGGCGTACGGCCCTCCAGCACCGTGTCCCACCACCCGACGGCCGACAGACGGCTGCAGAGCCCATCTCCATCCCCCTCTCTCTCTCTCTCTCTCACTCTCTCTCTCTCTCTCTCTCTCTCTCTCTCTCTCTCTCTCTCTCTCTCTCTCTCTCTCTCTCTCTCTCTCTCTCTCTCTCTCTCTCTCTCTCTCTCTCTCTCTCTCTCTCTCTCTCCCTCCCTCCCTCCCTCGGGGCGTCCCACCCCGCCAAGCGTTTGCGAGAGCTTTGTTAAGGAGACGGCCTCTGATTGGTTGACGCCTCTCGGGCCGTCTAGTTCCGGAAGCCAGCGGGCAGCCGAAAGTTCCAGAGCCCCCCCCCCCCACCTCCCCTTCTTCTCTCCCCCCCGGGAAAGGGGAGAAAGTGGAAACACAGGACGAATTGTTGTGCTCCACCTTCATTTATAACTTTTTACCATTTATAATGATGTGGTTTTGACGAGGGTTCCCATTATCTCCAGGAAAACCCGGGAATCCTGCCTCCTCCTGCCTCTGCCGCCACGGTGATTGATTCATCCCAGTCAATTAATTAGCCGAGCCTTTAAGTAATGAATCAATTATGCAATTGATTAATGCGCGTTGCCCTTATGGATTACAGCTGATACTAACCATTAAAGATAAATTGCACTCGATTTAAATTCGTTTGCGGCGGGATTACGTGAGAAAATAACGGCAGAGAGGAAAAAAACGAGACCAGGTACCCAGGATGGCTTCAGGGTGATCTGGCGTTGGCGGGAGACGGTGGAGCGCGGCACCATGGTTACCATGTAAACCCCTCCCCCCCCTCCCTCCCACGCACATGCCTCCGGGTGAGAAGGTGGGAGAAGGTGCTTTACATACAAGAGCGTTATCCGTGTGTCACTTCATCTCGGAGCGTCGCTGCGGGGCTGTGCGTGAGCTCACATCCTCCCGCACTCCTCGCCGTCGTCTGATTAAGGTACGGCAGCGTAAGGCGGCATTACAGATGTACAGACACACCTCTCCCGCTGTCGCCGCCGCCACGCCTCAAACACTTAATCCCGCGCTAATACCTCCACCGCCGCAGAGATACAATGTCCACAATGAGAATCGTCTTAGGATCTTTAACAAATCAGCTTAAGTTAAGTCCTTGATCAGAGTTACTGCGGCAAAAGGCTTCTTCAGAAGGCCCACTTCTGAGGACACAGGCCTAACCCCTGAGCCTCCCAGAGACAAGGAAGACCCCCGCCACACAGAGGGGGAGAAACCTTGAGAAGGGGCCCAAGAACGGACGGAGGCGCCGAGTATAATTGGAGCGCAAAACACAGACGGGAAGGCGAACGCCAATTCGATCACGGGGCGAAACAGCCGAGCGAGCAGGGAACGAGGCGATGGGGGGAGACGAGGAAGGAGAGCGGGAGGTGACTCCTAACTGTCAACATAAGGTCGGAGCCCTTCTCTTTTCCACCGGCTCATAAATAAAGACGCGGTCAGACCGCGTGGCCGCCCCTGACAGCCAATAGCGGAGAAGTTGGCTCCACTTGACCCAGATAGCCACCTGAGGACCGGGGAACACGCGCAGGAAGTAATAAAGCAGAGACCTTGAGGGCCGCCGTCGGTCGGGCTGAATACATCCCGGCTCCCTCACTCTCAGCCGGGGCTCTGGCGCCCGGGTTCAAAATGAGAATCGATGGGTTGTGGCAGTCCCTGAGGAGCCGGCGGAGAAGGCCAGTGGGCCTCGGGGGGGTGGGAGGTGGGGGGGGGGGGGGGGCCCTGGGTCGAAGCGGTTCCCGTTATGACCTCATAAATAACAAATGGCGGCCGGGTGCCAAGGCCCAGCTGCACCGGGAGCTCCGCGGGTTTACCGTAACGCTCTTCCTCCTCCGCGGTGGGAAACGGTGCGCGAGTTGATGTTTAAAGGTCAACTCTTTTTTCGTGATGTTTTTGTAGAGGCTAAGCGTTGGCGTGGTACGGCGTGGTGGTGGGAATCTGGGGTCGACTCTGCAACGGTGTTT
>OLKM01001688.1:85768-112731 GCA_900291075.1 Melanogrammus aeglefinus
TTTTCAGGGGAGCTCAAGTCTCATTCAGGGGAGCCCTGACCACAATCCACCACAACCGTTACTACCATACTGCCACTCATCAGTAAGAAACTTGAATCTGGAATCTGGAATAAAGCAAGATGGGAGGGGGGGGAATGAGCAGAAGAGAGGAAGAAGAAGGAATGAAGGGAGGAAGGACCATCGATGGAAAGGGTCTGTTGTGCAATCTCTATCTTTGACTCAGAATCCAATCCCGTAAATATTCATATTGAGCACATAAACACACGCAGTGAACAGTGCTTTAAACAGCCTATTAATGAGGACTCCTGTTGGATGGGACAGGGTCAGGCAGACGGTACGGATCACTGTGACTCGTTATTTGAGTCACAGATAACTTCAGCATCCTGCTGGTCACCCAAACGTTAGCAGTACAAAGTGCTGCTTGCTACTCACAGAGGTCACGGGTCGGTCCCGGACGATTTAGCGGCTGAATTGAGTCGTGACCAGTCTCTGACATGACATGTTTGAGGGTCCAGAAAACGTTTGTTTTTTTTGCTTGCTCTAGTGCTGCTCTCTTGAGGGCGAAAAGTCGTGGTGATATTTGAACAGAGAGCTGAAGGATTGGTCTCAAATACGATGGGAAATACTTTATTGATCCCCGACGGGGGATTCTTTCTCCTAACAGATATATCAGCAGAGAGCCTTTTGAGTCCTGGTATTCTGGTTAGCTTGTTTGAGGTTAGCTTCTTTGAGATAACATTAAGTCAGATTACTCGATTGCTGATCCAAAATGGGATTTATGCCATGAGGCAGAGAAATAATAAAATTGAGAAGGAAAGAAAAGGAGGAAGGAAGCAATGCTGGGAGGGAGTGAGGGAAGGAGGACAAAAGAACGAGACCATCTCTGTGTTGCTGCATAATCTCTGGAGAACGTCGTTACATACGTGGTGGCGGTGATCACTCATGGGTTAGTATGTAAAGTATCCCAGAATGCATAAGGGCTGTTTATCTATCAGGCTGTTTACATGCCCAGTGGCGTACACACTCGCACACACACACACACGAAAAAACGCACACACATCCACACACACACACACACACACACACACACACACACACACACACACACACACACACACACACACACACACACACACACACACACACACACATTGACAACGACACCGACCCAAACTCACACATAGACACACATACACACTGCGTTTAGGTTTATTATAAAGGCAATATCTTCAGCAAACCTCCGCTAGGGATACATGTTATCAAGCTACTTATCTTATTTATCTCCTGTAGACATGGAATGTCACACATCACATGCATATGTCATAGATCATGCATGTATGAACACACACACACGTGTCAGTCAGTTTTTCAGGGTCCACTTATGAGATCATGAGTTGTGTTCATTCCATAATTCATCATCCCTGTCAATTCTAAATGCCGAATTCTACCACAACATCTCAATGAAATAACATTAAGAGTAGTATATGCCAGTTATATTTTTATGTATTATTTAATACATTTCGGTTGAACACTTGTGTATGTTTTTGGTTGAAGCATCATCTTAACATCTTAATAAGTGTAAACCCTTCACTTAACTCGCACAGAGAAAAAAACCAAATGCCTTCACCGTGTTTACAGCGCATCACAACAAACATTAGCCTGGATCCGCTAGAAGCTAGCAGGTGTGAAAAAGGCGGGAGAATGATACACTGCTTCAGCAGCAGACGCTAACAGACGACGCAGTCAGACGACTCACAGGTGAACACAGCGGGTACTTGTAGAAGGCAGACCGGAGAATATCAATATGGAAATGAGGGAGACAGAAAAAGAGAGAGGGCGAACAGAAAGAAAGAGAGAGAGATATGAGGGGAAGGCGCAGAGCTCAACGATAACATTTCTCCGCTCCTCTCCAAAGCCAATAAAGATGCTTCAGCACTTATAGGAGTTGAAAGGCGCAAAATCCCCTTACCTTTGGGAATGTGGCGTACAGGCGAACGCTCTGTACGTATAGCAGAGCGCCCCCTGGGAATAGTAAAATATCTTATTTAAGTACACTGCTAAATAAAATATGATGCACCTTTTATAGAACTGCATGTGGAGGGAAAGTGTTTGGCATGGAGAGATAAAACAAACCACTGTTGAGCACTGAGAGAAACGCTGTCGCACGGATTTATAGCAACGCATCTGCAAAGGGTAAGGTGGGTACGGCGGTCATGTCGTAGTTGGAGACATCGGCTCGTTGGTGTAATTAGTGTGACTGCAAAAACAGTTTTATTAGAGTGTGTGTTTTGCTGGATTTGTTTGCGACAGGAGCAAACTTTTTGTTGAGTGTTTTTCTTTGTGTGTCTTTAGGAGACTGTGGTTGGAGTTCAGCGTCAACCTGTTTTAGTATATTCTCGTCATTGCTGCAGTGGACGTGCGTATGACCATTTCGTTTTGCATCCATGTCATTTCCTGTTGAGTAAACCGATAGTGCTATGAATCTAAACACAACTACTGTGGATTTTAGTTGCTGGTCGAACCCCTTTTTTAGTTGTATTTTTTTCTGATTCAATTAAAAAATAATCTTTAACCCGCACCATTGCTAAAGATATGACGGATCAATATTCACCCCTTTACCATCCCTCATCAGTTAAGGTGGTCAGATATGTAATTTATATCTTATAATTTCTGAAATTTCAGAAGAGACATATTTATGTTTTGCCGATTCTTATCATGGTTAATTTAGCACTGTTGTAAAATATTCTGCAGTAGATAATTAATGGCTGAAAGTTACTATGACGTGTTTTAAGGTTAACCAGTAAAAAACCAACCAAAGTAGGTTAATGGCAAAAGGAATCGTTGCCTGCTTCGGTATAAAATATAGAGAGATAGACAGACCCCTAGGTAGCGAGTTCTTGCCACAGCCTCTCCGATAGACACAGGACTTATTACCAACCTTCCCAAAAGGACGTACATGAGACAGCTAGAACCTTTGACATTTAAAATGCAATATATAATTCTAGAATCCTATTTGTTTAAAACTGAAAATTTCAGGGGCGCCTTTCAAGCAGGGGACCGCCCCCCCCCAAAACCAAACAGCGACTGTCCCCGGAGAAACGGGGGTGCCTGGTCGTCTCCCCTTGATTAAAACAGTTCTCCTTTGACACTCGTTACACTGCTTAAAAAGTCTGCTAAAAGGACGCCTGCATCCCAACAGCGGACTTAAAGTGAAGACAAACGCAGCATCAAGAAGCAGGTGGGAGACGGTAGGCCCAGTCTACCGGTGGGGCTGCAGAGGGGGGGATCCGACCCATTACCTGCTATTGAGAGCCCCCCCCCCCCCCCCCTATCTCACACCTGCGTCTCAGGGGGGCGAGAGCGGCATTCAGCACTCGGCTCGCGCCGTCTGTGAACCCCTCAGGCGGCAGTGTTTTGGGGGTGCGGGCGCCCGGGTTGTAATCTCACCTTGTTGTGTGTTTGTCTGGACAGAACGCCACTCTCTCCGCGGGGGTGCATCGCATCGCGTCGCATCTCGTCGCGTCCCCCCCCCCATCCTGGGGGAGATTGAATAGCTTCCAAGAGAAAATTGAAAAAGGGCCAATAGCTTTGAAGCGGCGAGGGCTCGTGCCCTCCGTGACCAAAACAAAATTCAATTGGGAGAATAGACTGGATGATGATAATATTTGGGCGCCGCGGTGGACTGGTGAAAAAATCAAATCAAATGGAGACAACACTCCTCTGGAGATTGTTCTAACCTTGGCTCACCCTGGGAGCCCCGGCGAAGGAACAGAGACTTGGGGGGGGGGGGAGGGAGGGGAGAGGGAGAGGGAGGGAGGAAGTGGGATGGGAGAGAGAGAGTGGGGGGGGAGAAAAATGGAGAGAAGGAGAGGGGGGAGAGAGAGAGAGAGAGAGAGAAAGAGACGGAGAAAGAGAGAGAGTGGAGAGGGTGAGGGAGAAAGACAGAGAGAGTGAGAGTAAGAGAGAGAGAGAGAGGAAGAGAGACGGTAGTGCGAGAGAGAGAGAGAGCGAGTGGGGGTAGAGAGAGAGAGAGCGAGTGGAGGGACGGGGGGGAGACAGAGGGGGGAGTGGGGTGGAATTGAAAAGAAATGTGATTATGGGCGGCGGAGTAGAGGGAGCGAGACTGAGAGAAATGTCAGTGGGCGAGCGACACGGAGGAACGCACGAGAGAGAGAGAGAGAGAGAGAGAGAGAGAGAGAGAGAGAGAGAGAGAGAGAGAGAGAGAGAGAGAGAGAGAGGGAGAGGGAGAGGGAGAGGGAGAGAGAGAGAGGTTCCCCTAAGTGGTGGGGAGAGCGAGAGGAAGAAAGGGAGAAGAAAAGCGGCCATGGGGGGATAAGAGGGTGTTATGAAGAACAGTGAAAAGCAAAAAGATGCCAGAGTACTTTCGCTTTATTCCCAACACAAGAGACGGGTCGGGCCGGTGTTTGGGAGTGGGTTTGTGTATCTCTGTGCGTGTGTGCGGGGATGTGTGTGTCTGTCTCTGTGTGTGGGTGTTAGGGAGTGGGTTTATGTATCTGTGTGTGGGTGCGTGTCCGTGTGTGTGTGCGTTTGTGTGTGTGTGTGTGTATGTGTTTGTGTGTATGTGTGTGTGTGTGTGCGTTTGTGCGTGTGCATATGTGTGTGTTTGTATGTGTCATTCTAGGTCATGACGAGGCTTTTAAATGCCGAATGAAAACGGTTAACAATTATTTGACCTTGGATAAAAATAAAGGCCTATTTTAAGGTCCTATCAAACATAAAAAACTACCTGAAACACACACATATTCATCAAATTCATATTTTTCATTTAGCCAAACCAAAGGTAACGTTTCAACTAGCAACCATGTTGCCATGGCTTTTACAAGAGGTTTATTCTGGGATGCACCTGCATGTTTCTTTGTAGTTCTTATTGGGAGGAGAAGTGCAGATCCGGGAGAGTACCATTTCCTGTTTCTACTCTCTTCTATTTCTCTATTATTGTTGTTGTTGACCTTTCACTCTTCATTCATTTCATTCATTCACCTACAGGATGAAAGCACTTCAGAGTTCAGGTATTTCTAAGTATGATGGCATGTGGTTTTTCCCTTTGTTCTGTTGAGATTTGCCTTGACTCGCTAACCATAATAATGGGATAAACACAATCATTTACTAAGCCCTATATAATTTCAAGGTATCGCAGGATTAGTAATGAATTCTTAGGTCTAGTGGTCACAAAGGGAAATAAAGAGACATGAATAGGGTTGGCTATAACTCGCACACACTCATCACACACACACACACACACACACACACACACACACACACACACACACACACACACACACACACACACACACACACACACACACACACACACACACACACACACACACACACATACACAAACATGTCAGCTAGAGCTCTCAAAGATATGACATTATCTTTCAGAAACAAAAATACAGTGTTTGTGTATGTGTGTGTTCATTAAAGGGAGAGAGAGAGAGAGAGGGGTGAGGGAGGGAGAGATAAAGGAGAGAACTGATTACATGCAGGGATTTATAGCTTAGCTTAGACAAAGACATAAAGAGCATAGCCAAACACACACATGCACGCACACACACACACACACACACACACACACACACACACACACACACACACACACACACACACACACACACACACACACACACACACACACACACACACACACACACACACACAGTAATATAGCCAAACACAGTCAACGTTCATCTCATTTCAAGGTCACACGCTTGATGACTGAAGGCCTTGAAAACATGAATCACAAATCACCCTCGTGTAATGTGTACACACACTCTATAGACGCACACATGTAGGGCCTTGTGTGTGTTTTGTTCGGTGACAGCCGAATACAATTATTCAATTATACACTTTTTTTGTATTTATATTACTAAGTACATTGAGCTGATGTATGATTCATAACTGTCATGATATTACAATGCTTCTGTTGGATGTTTGACGTGTCACTCGTTGCCTATGTGCTTCAGCCTTTCACGGTGTTGTGTGAGGTTGTGCTAGCGATCTTATTGATTGGAGGAGGGGGGGTGGGGGGTGGGGGGGGTGTGGGGTCGTACGCATAACCAGACGGAGCAGACGCGCTGGCTCCGGTTCAGGCCGGTCCAGGCGGAGCAGTCTGAGGGACGTGCCGATCGTGAACAATCACAAACGTGGAGCTGCAGTGGACTTATTTGCCGGGGAGGGCCTGTGGCTCAGGAGGTAGAGCGGGTTGGCTGCTGACTGGAAGGTTGTTAGGTCGATGCCCGGCTCCTCACCCCCCCAGGTGAGCAGTGCTCTGGACCTGGCGCCCTGTATAGGCTCTGGCTCTTCTCCGGAGCCTTCTCTTACAGGTTCTCCAGCCCCCGGTTCACTGACTTTACAAACCCTGGGTGTTTTGTTTAGATTCTTGACTTTTATAATTACAAATGTGCCTTGTTTATTGCCTTTCTTTCATGTTGGATGATCGAGGGTTTAATGAACCAACCTGTATCGTTATCGACTCTTTGTTTATCGTTATATGGTTCTCTCGTTCCTAAACTGGTTCAATGCCAACTTTTCAGGGTCTGTTTTATATCCAGGGGAGACTTTGTGCATGAAAGGGTGATTAATTAATTATAACATTCTTTATATCACTATCATCTACCTGAAGCCTCTCAGCCACCATAGTTTAACTTTCAAAGTTTTGTCTAAATGTCACTAGGTTGAAGAGCAAATGGGTGACTACACATACAAATACATTATGGCATCGTATAAACATGCCTCTGATCTGTCATGTGTTCGTACAAATAGTATCCCAGAATGCACCAGGGCTACGTCTTTCTCAGAGGTAACCAGCGATGAACGAGTACCTCTCTTACCATACCATACCCGTAACCACGGTGTTACCAACACTTCCCCTACGCTGAAACCACGATGAAACCGGCAGTTGAACCATGCGGTTACCACAATGACACCGGCGGTTTAACCATGATTTAACCATGATGCAAACACTAGTTTAACCACGATGTAACCAATAGTTTAACCACGATGTAACCAATAGTTTAACCATGATGTAGCCACTAGTTTAACCGTGATGCAATCACTATTTTAACCATGATGTTTGGAATGTATTTTGGTCGTTTGATATTGTGTCTGCATGCTGCCTGGCTTTAGTCTCACTGTTATGCCCCCCCCCCCCACACACACACACACACACACACACACACACACACACACACACACACACACACACACACACACACACACACACACACACACACACACACACACACACACACACACACACACACACACACACTCAGAGGGTGTGCAGGGACGCAGTGCATTATGTATTATTATTTAGTATTACTTATTATTATCTATAATTCATGGCTCTCTGTCGGGCTTGGGCCCTTGGGGGTGGCACAGGGCCCATGTGGTCGGGAATAAAAGCTCTTAATGAGAGCATTTTGAATTTAGACCACTCGTGCCTCGTCTCAGCTGCGGGTCCATCACAGGTCCAGCACTCCCAACGCCAGAGAAACGCTTACTGGGAGGCCAGACTGGGAGGGTTTATTTTTACTATCTCACTCGCTCTATCACGTAATGTATGCACTTATTGTATGTTGTACATCCTTGTACATCTTAGTTGTATACGGGGAAGGGGATAACCTTACAATCGTTAGTGCTTGACGTCTGCCAAATTATCTTAATCGAAATCGAAATCTTCGGCTCACCGTATGAACGCTCTCAAATCACTGCCTTTAAGTAGAAGTGCTTTGTATTTTTGTTTAAGTTTAGAAACATTGGTGAAGAAGTTTCCCCATAAGCTGTGTGGTAATATTCCTACATGAGTTAAGCGGCAGTGTTTATCATATGTTGCGTGCTAGCACTTGTTCCCGGGTCCACCGTTTGTTCCTAGCCGGTATCTCCGTCTTTTGTTCTTTGGAGAGCTGCTACATTCAAACCCAAAGCTATTAAGGAACAGTTTGGTTCACGACATTAAGCTCTGTCTGTTAGGAGCGAAGGAAGAGGAGGAGGAAGGAGAAGAACATAGAGAGGAGAGCAATGGAGGAGTGGATGGAGAGAGGAGAAGAGAGAGAGAAGAGAGAGAGAGGAGAGATGAAAAAGGAAAGGGAAGACGAGATGGAGCGGGGAACGCAAAGAGGGAACACGCGTTTTGGGTTTTTCACTTCCACACTTTCTCGTTCACGCGCTACGAAAACTCAATCTATTCCAATTTAAATATTCCTCCATCTTTGCTTAAACAAAGCAATGCATTATCTTAGTCCCACATGCTTTTGAATGAGACGAGAGACAGAGAGAGAGACGATCTCCAACAGAGAGAGAGAGGGAGACAATCTCCCAGAGAGAGAGAGAGGGAGAGACGATCTCCCAGAGAGGGAGAGAGGGAGAGACGATCTCCCAGAGAGAGAGAGAGGGAGAGACAAAAAGGTTGAGAGGAAAGGGGAGGGGGATAGAGAGCGAGAGGAGATTGAGGAGAGGAGACAGGAGATGAGGACTGAAGTGGAGGAGAGGAGATGGGAGTTGAGGTTCACACACACACACAAACACACACACACACACACACACACACACACACACACACACACACACACACACACACACACACACACACACACACACACACACACACACACACACACACACACACACACACACACACACACACACACACACACACACACACACGTGTCCAATTGTATGTTGCACTCCCCTCACCCAATTTCCTTCTTGGATGTTAGGGAGGGTAGTCGGGGGGCATAGAATCGATAGTCAGTAACTGACTGATGGTCAACTGTGTGTGTGTGTGTGTGTGTGTGTGTGTGTGTGTGTGTGTGTGTGTGTGTGTGTGTGTGTGTGTGTGTGTGTGTGTGTGTGTGTGTGTGTGTGTGTGTGTGTGTGTGTGTGTGTGTGTGTGTGTGTGTGTGTGTGTGTGTGTGTGTGTGTGTGAACAGTTGGGAGTTGAATCCTGTTGATAGCCACTCTCAATTCATCAATTCCTTGATTGTTTTCATTGCCGCTCCCATGTGTCTCTCTTTCTCTGTCTCCCCCCCCCCTCTCTCCCCCCCCCCCCTCTCCCCCCGGCCTCCCCCTCTCCCTCTCCGTGGTGAAGTCATCTGCTCTGGGTTTTCCACCATCAGGTCCCCAGAACAGTGACGGTCCGTGTGTTGGCTGAGGTTCACTCCCAATCAGAAAATCACACAGAATATACCAACATATAATACTGTGATAATGATGCAGAGATACTGTTGATATTCTCAAATGTAATGTCTATGATTTCCAAAAATGGTATTAATTTTTTGAGACACATTTTTTTGAGACACATTTTTTTTTGTTTATATTTACGAATAAATGTGTTTACTTTTATTTATGTATCTATATATATGCTCATGAGAAGTCTGTTGATCCCTGGGGTCAGCAGGGTGTAGTGTATAATATCTATATGTAATATATATATATATATATATATATATATATATATATATATATATATATATATATATATATATATATATATATATATATATATATATATATATATATATATATATACAGTACATAAAGACTAACAGTCTTATGGTTTCTGCAGCTGACAGAAGGGCAGCAGAATGATGTCATAATTCCGTACAAAAATCAATCCATAAAAAACACTGCGTCGCACACTTGTTGGAGGATGAGCTAAACGAACGAGAATGCGATGCGTTCAAATTGCAGACCCTCGGCCACTGAATTGCAGAGTTTGATCGCGTTAATAACGATGATTGTGTCTTTACAAATTAATTCCCCCATTTGAATAATGCCAGCGCGGAATGACGCCACTTAGTTAAAGTGTGCTGAATTGATTGCGGTTGCCAGTCGCTCATCTGGTATGTGTCTAAGTGCTTTGGTATGGTCCGCCGACAGCGAGAGAGAGAGAGAGAGAGAGAGAGAGAGAGAGAGAGAGAGAGAGAGAGAGAGAGAGAGAGAGAGAGAGAGAGAGAGAGAGAGAGAGAGAGAGAGAGAGAGAGAGAGAGAGAGAGAGAGAGAGAGAGAGAGAGAGAGAGAGAGAGATGCAGAGGGAGAGATGCAGAGGGAGAGTGAGAGATTAAGAGAGGGAGAGAGTGAAAGAGGTGGTGAGAGAGAGAGAGGTAGTGAGAGGTAGTGAGAAGGCGAGCAGAGGGGAAAGCGACAGAACGAGGACAGAGGTGAGAGAGGAGAGGGAGCGAGTGACAGCGAGAGTTGGGAGCAAGTCTTCGGCAGCTGTCAACAGTATTTAAAAGTAAGATGGATCCCTCACACTCTCACTTTCCTGACCTGTCCTTGCCTTCTCTCCTCATCCCCCATCTCCTCTCAAACTTTCTACTTTCCCCTCATTTTCTCTCCACCTGTTCCCCCCAGCTCCCCTCCTCTCTTTCTCCCCCCCTCTCCTCTTTCTTGTGGTGCAGTGGTAAGATTTTAAAGTTAATAATCAGTGGTGGATCACCAGGTAAACTGCACAACATTAAGACTCCTTGCCGCATAAACCGGGGTTCGATTCCTGCCTGTGGTCCTTTGTTGCAAGTCTTCCCCTCCATCTCCCATACCTTCCTGTCGTCTTTTAAATCCTTTGTCTTCTTGTCAAATGGATGAAAAAATATCTTTAGCTCCCTTTTCAAACAGCCACCATGCTGAATGTGCCACCCATTGAAGCATCTTATTTCTGAGAAGTGAATAGTAAGGTCAAGTATTACTTCAGAGACATCTTTAGACATCGTTTAACACGCTGTGGCCGCGGGTTCATCTCCCTGATCATACTATTATCTGACCATCCATCATATTTCTTTGTCATGCGAATAGTGAGCACAAGCCTAGCTCACAAGGCCACCAAAAAGTGGGTATCGTCCAAAAATGTTCACTTAATGCTATGTGAATATTAAGGAGAAATACTATTTCCGAGCAATCCTAGTATTTGGAATGGTAAGGGTGTTGGTTAATACTCTGTGGACACTTTTCCAAGGCCCAGCTCAAACAGCAGCCAAGAATAGGGCATTGTGCAAGATCATTCACTTATTTAGATGACATGATAGTATTTCTAGGTTATGTGAATGGTAAGGACAAGTACTACTTCCGGCCAAATAAAAGTCGAAACTCTGGTGATGCAGTTGAAGGAGTGTCAGTTAACACTCTGTAGATACTGGTTCAAGCTCACGTGCTGGTATTGATCTGTGGACTCAAAGAACACTCTGTCACCTGAATGTGCTATCCATTGAGGGCTATTCTTTTGTGTACAACATGTGAATTGTATGGTTAAATATACAGTAACTTCAGAAGATTTTTTATTAGGGGTCCTGGTGGCGCAATGGATTTTTGGAGCGTCTACACTCTGTAGGCCCAGTGGTTAAGTCCCCACTGACAAGACCACACAGTAAAAAAATAAATAAAAATCTATTCCTCGATGATGATGGACGATGAAAAACGACAGTGCTACCCATAACATTTTATTTGATGACGACGAATAAAAAACAAGTGTTATCCCTTATGTTTTATCATAAAAAAACGATACTGTTACCCCTTAACTTTTATTTGATGAACCCCATAGAAAAACAACAGTGTTACCCCTAATATTTGATTTGATTTGATGGCGACGAATAAAAAATGACAGTGTTACTCCTTATGTCTTATATCTTAAAAAGTACAGTACCCCTTACGTTTTATTTAATGATGATGGATGAAAAGAGACAGTGTTACCCCTTACGTTTTACTTGCTGACGGCTGATAAAAAAACAACAGTTTACGTTTAATGGATGACGAGGGAAAAAACCGACAGTATTATCCATTAGTTTTATTTCATAAATAACAAGTTTAATTTGATGACCACCAAAAATAAATGACAGTGTTACCCCTTGCGTTTTATTTGATGACGACAGATATAAAATTACAGTGTTACTTCTTATGTTTTATTTAATAAAAACCGACATTGTTACCCCTTGGGTTATATTTGATGATGGCCGCTGAAAAACGACAGTGTTACCCCAAACATTTTATTTCATTAAAAACAACGTTTTATCTGGTGACGGCCGTTAAAAAAAAACGACAGTGTTACCCCTTACGGTTTTTTTTTGATGATGACGGATAAAAAAAGGACAGCGTTACCCCTTATGTTTTATTTCATAAAAAACGACAGTGTTACCCCTTATGTTTTTTTTGATTACGACTGATGAAGAAGGCAGTGTTACCCCTTATGTTTTATTTCATAAAAAAAGGACAGTGTTACCCCTTATGTTTTATTTCATAAAAAACGACAGTGTTACCCCTTCCATTTTTTTTGATGACGACGGATAAAAAAACGACAGTGTTACCCCTTATGTTTTATTTGATGATTGGCCAATGTCATGCACAAGTACTACTTCCATGCACTATATAGTCAATGTCCTGGTGGTGCTGGGGTAAGAGTGTTGGTTAACACTCTACAAACACTGCTTCAAGACCCAACCCATACGCCTGCGCTGTAGGAGGTTTGTTGCGTTATATGTTCACTAATTTTGTAGCAGGACTAGTGAGGACAAATACTACTTACGAGTAATTTTATAGGTTGGGTTGGTGGCGCATTGGTAAGAGCGTTGGTTAATACTCCGTATTTGATGACCGCCGATAAAAAAACGACAGTGTTACCCCTTATGTTTTATTTGATATCGGGCAATAAAAAACTACAGTGTTACCCCTTACGTTTTATTTGATGACGGGCAATAAAAAATGACAGTGTTACCCCTTATGTTTTATTTGATAAAAAACAACAGTGTCACCCCTTATGTTTTATTTGATGACGGGCAATCAAAAACGACAGTGTTACCCCTTATGTTTTTTTTGATATCGGGCAATAAAAGACTACAGTGTTACCCCTTACGTTTTATTTGATGACGGGCAATAAAAAATGACAGCATTACCCCTTATGTTTTATTTGATAAAAAACAACAGTGTTACCCCTTATGTTTTATTTGATGACGGGCAATAAAAAACAACAGTGTTACCCCTTATGTTTTATTTGATATCGGGCAATAAAAAACGACAGTGTTACCCCTTATGTTTTTTTTGATATCGGGCAATAAAAAACAACAGTGTTACCCCTTACGTTTTATTTGATGACGGGCAATAAAAAACAACAGTGTTACCCCCTTACGTTTTATTTGATGACAGGCAATAAAAAAACAACAGTGTTACCCTTATGTTTTTATTTGATATCGGGAAATAAAAAACAACAGTGTTACCCCTTACGTTTTATTTGATGACGGGCAATAAAAAACAACAGTGTTACCCCTTATGTTTTATTTGATAAAAAACGACAGTGTTACCCCTTATGTTTTTTTTGATATCGGGCAATAAAAAACGACAGTGTTACCCCTTACGTTTTTTTTGATATCGGGCAATAAAAAACGACAGTGTTACCCCTTATGTTTTATTTGATATCGGGCAATAAAAAACGACAGTGTTACCCCTTATGTTTTTTTTGATATCGGGCAATAAAAAACGACAGTGTTACCCCTTATGTTTTATTTGATGACGGGCAATAAAAAACAACAGTGTTACCCCTTATGTTTTATTTGATGACGGGCAATAAAAAACATACAGTGGTTACCCTTACGTTTTTATTTGATATGGGCGATAAAAAAAATGACAGCATTACCCCTTATGTTATTTGATATCGGGCAATAAAAAACAACAGTGTTACCCCTTATGTTTTATTTGATGACGGGCAATAAAAAACGACAGTGTTACCCCTTATGTTTTATTTGATGACGGGCAATAAAAAACAACAGTGTTACCCCTTATGTTTTTTTTGATATCGGGCAATAAAAAACAACAGTGTTACCCCTTACGTTTTATTTGATATCGGGCAATAAAAAACGACAGTGTTACCCCTTATGTTTTTTTTGATATCGGGCAATAACAAAACGACAGTGTTACCCCTTATGTTTTTTTTGATATCGGGCAATAAAAAACAACAGTGTTACCCCTTACGTTTTATTTGATGACGGGCAATAAAAAACAACAGTGTTACCCCTTATGTTTTATTTGATGACGGGCAATAAAAAACAACAGTGTTACCCCTTATGTTTTATTTGATGACGGGCGATAAAAAACGACAGTGTTACCCCTTATGTTTTATTTGATAAAAAACAACAGTGTTACCCCTTATGTTTTATTTGATGACGGGCAATAAAAAACGACAGTGTTACCCCTTATGTTTTATTTGATGATTGCCAATGTCATGCACAAGTACTACTTCCGAGCACTATATAGTCAATGTCCTGGTGGTGCTGGGGTAAGGGTGTTGGTTAACACTCTACAGACACTGGTTCAAGACCCAACCCATACGCCTGCGCTGTAGGAGGTTTGTTGCGTTTTATGTTCACTAATTTTTGTAGCAGGACGAGTGAGGACAAAATACTACTTTACGAGTAATATTATAGGTTGGGTTTGGTGCGCATTGGGTAAGAGCGTTGGTTAATACTCCGGTATTTGATGACGGCCGATAAAAAAAACGACAGTGTTACCCCTTATGTTTTTTTTGATGTCGGGCAATAAAAAACGACAGTGTTACCCCTTATGTTTTTTTTGATGTCGGGCAATAAAAAACGACAGTGTTACCCCTTATGTTTTTTTTGATGTCGGGCAATATAAAACGACAGTGTTACCCCTTATGTTTTTTTTGATATCGGGCAATAAAAAACGACAGTGTTACCCCTTATGTTTTATTTGATGACGGGCAATAAAAAACGACAGTGTTACCCCTTACATTTTATTGATGACGGGCAAATAAAATGACAGCATAACCCTTATGTTTTTATTTGATGACAGCAATAAAAACAACAGTGTTACCCCTTATGTTTTATTTGATTTCGGGCAATAAAAAACGACAGTGGTTACCCCTTATGTTTTATTTGATATCGGGCAATAAAAAAACGACAGTGTTACCCCTTATGTTTTATTTGATGACAGGCAATAAAAAACGACAGTGTTACCCCTATGTTTTATTTGATGATCGGGCAATAAAAAAACGACAGTGTTACCCCTTATGTTTTTTTTGATATCGGCAATAAAAAAACTACAGTGTTACCCCTTACGTTTTAATTTGATGAACGGCACAATAAAAAACAACAGTGTTACCCACTAATGTTTATTATTGATATCGGGCAATAAGAAACCTACAGTGTTACCCCTTATGTTTTTATTTGATGAACGGGCCAATAAAAAAACAACAGTGTTACCCCTTATGTTTTATTTGATGGCGCGCGCAATAAAAAGACAACAGTGTTACCCCTTATGTTTTCTAGAATGACGGGCAATAAAAAACAACACAGTGTTTACCCCATTTGTTTTATTTGATGACGGGGCAATTAAAAACGACAGTGTTACCCTTATGTTTTTTTTGTATATCGGCCAATAAAAAAACGACAGTGTTTACCCCTTATGTTTTTTTTGATATCGAGCAATAAAAAACGTAAGTGTTACCCCTTATGTTTTTTTTGATATCGGGCAATAAAAAACGACAGTGTTACCCCTACGTTTTTTTTGATGGAGACGGGCAATAAAAAACGAACAGTGTTACCCCCTTATGTTGTTTTATTAGATATCGGGCAATAAAAAACCGACCAGTGTTACCCCTTATGTTTTATTTGATATCAGGCAATAAAAAACGACAGTGTTACCCCTCATGTTTTTTTTGTTTATATCGGGCAATAAAAAACGACAGTGTTACCCCCTTACGTTTTATTGATGACGGGCAAATAAAAAACAACAGTGTTACCCCTTATGTTTTTATTTGATGACGGGCAATAAAAAACAACAGTGTTACCCCTTATGTTTTTTATTTGATGACCGGGCAGTAAAAAAAACGACAGTGCTAACCCCTTATGTTGTATTTTGAATTGACGGGCAATAAAAAACGACAGTGTTACCCCTTATCGTTTTATTTGAATATAAAGGCAAATTGATCGACCAAACGACTCAGTGTAGGTGAGCCCCTTCTATGTTTTTTGTGATATCGGGCAAAAGTATTATTTGAAAGAACGACAGTGTTACCCCGTATGTTTTGTTTTGATATCGTGTAGCAATAAGAGTTTGATACAACACGATGTACCCTTAGTTTTATTTGATGACGGGCATATAAAAGACAACAGTGTTACCCCTTAGTTTTTTTTGATGACGGGCAATGAAAAACGACAGTGTTACCCTTTATAATTTACTTTGATTATCGGGCAATATAAAAAGACGACAGGTGTTAACCCCTCTGATGTTTTTTTTGATATCGGGCAAAAAAATAACGACAGTGTTACCCCCTTCATGTTTTTGTTGATGTCGGGTCAATGTAAAACAACACAAGCGTTACCTCCTTATGTTCTTTTTTGATATCGCCGCAAAATAAAAAACGACAATGTGTGTACCACCTTTCGTTTTTTTTTGATATCGGGCAATAAAAAACTACAGTGTTACCCTTTATGTTTTCTTTGATGATCAGCAATATACTACGACAGGTGTTACCCCTTATGTTTTATTTGATATCGGACTATATAAAAACGACAGTCTTACCCCTCTTATGTTTTTATTTATAGTCGGGCAATATAATAGACAGTGTTTACCCCTTATGTTTTTTTTTGAACTTATCAGACAATACAGATGACAGTGTTACCCTTACGTTTGTTTGATAAAAAAAGGATATCGGGCATAAGACATAGCAACTACAGTGTTACATGCCTCTTAGCTTCTGAGCTAATCAAACTTCTTATTAAAAAAAAGACAGTGTTTACAATTATGTTTTTGTATGATAGAAATACCAGTGTACCCTTACGTTTGTTTGACAATAAAAATGACAGTGCTTACCCCTTAGTTTTTTCTGATCGACGGGCCATAACTCACAAACGACAGTGTTAACCCTTATGTTTTTCTTTTTGATATCGGGCAATCATAAAGACTGACAGTGTTACCCCTTACGTTTTTTTCTGTGATGACGGGCACAATAAAAAACGACAGTGTTACCGCCTTATGTTTTTTGATGATACGGGCAATATAAAACGACAGTGTTACCCCTGATGTTTTATGGCTTTTACATCCTCGGGCACACAGTGTTAACACGCTTACGCTCTTACCTCTTATGTTTTTTTTGATTCGGGCAATTAAAAACGATCAGTGTTCCCTTACGTTTTATTTTGATTCGGGCAATAAAAAACAACAGTGTTTACCCCTTATGTTTTATTTGATATCGGAGCAATAAAAAAGACCGTGTTACCTTGATGTTTTAATGATTCGTGCTATAAAAACGACAGTGTTACCCCTTATGTTTATATTTTTGAATTGACGGCAATAAACAAACGACAGTGGTACCTCATACTGTTTTATTTTGTTCCAGGGCAATTAATAACGAAGTGTTATTTGCATTTTTTGATGTCGGGCTCAATGTCACTGAAACGAAGTACTACACTTATCCCGAGCTTATGTCCATATAGTGTCCTATGATACCTGCGTGGATGTGGGGAAGTTGTACAGTTGTTACACTATACTGTCACTTGATGATATCAGGACCAACACCTCATAACACGATGCGTCAGTAGCAGGCGTTCCGCTTGTCGTTATATGTTCACTATCGTGTAGACAGGACGAGTGAGGGCACAGATAGCTAACCATACCGAGTCATTTCTTTACTAGGTTCAGCGCAGTTGGTGGCCAGCATTGGTAAGAGCGTTAGTTAATGCTCCGTATTTGATGACGCGCCGATATAATAACCGAACAGTGATTACCCCTATATGTTTTCATTTGATATCCGGGCAACAAACGAGCCCGACAGTGTTGACCCCTTACGTTTTTTCTTTGATATCGGGCCATCAAAATTCGACAGTTGATTAAAAACGACAGTCTTACTAGTTAATCTTGGTTCTGATATGAATATACGAACAGTGTCACCCCTTACGTTTTATTTGATGACCAGGCAATGAACACAGTGTTACCTTACCTTATGTTTTTTTGATACACCGGACGCCATAACAAAAACGACAGTGTGTACCCCTTATCGTTTCTATTTGATATCTGGCAATAATACCAAATACAAGTGTTACCCCTTCACGTTTATTTGATATGGGGCAATAAAAAACAACAGTGTTACCCCTGATGTTTTATTTGATATGACGGCAAATAAAAAACGACAGTGTTACCCTTATGTTCTTTATATGTCGAAGACAGGTAAAAAACGACAGTGTTTGACCCTTCGTTTTTTTGATGATCGGCAATAAAAAACGACAGTGTTACCCTTTACGTTTTTTTGATATCGGGCAATAAAAAACGACAGTGTTACCCTTATGTTTTTTTTGATATGTCCGGGCAATAAAAAACAAACAGTGCTCTTACCCACACCTTCAACGTTTTTTTTGATATCGATGCACATAAAGACGACAGTGTTACCTTATGTATATCCCACTTTACTATTGTACTCGACCAGAGGCAATATACACACAAACGAACAGTGTGAGTTGACAACCATCCTGTTCGTTTTAATATTGATGACGGGCATAATATAACACGTGTAGTATACCCTTATGTAACTTTTATGATATCGGGCAATAAAAAACGACAGTGCTAATACACCCTTATATGCTTTATTTGATGTATCGGGCAATAAAAGACGACAGGTGTTACCTTCATTACTTTGTTTTTGATATCGTGCAATAAAACAACGACCATCGTGTACCCTTATGTGTTTTCTGGATATCGGCAATACACGACAGTGTTACCCCTATTATGTTTTCTTTCTTGCATAACTCGAGGCGCATAAAAACGACAGTGTTACCCTTCATAGTTTTTTTTGAATGTTCGGGCAATTAAAACGACGGCACAGTGTTACCCCTTTATAGTTTTTTTTTGATATCGGACGAATAAAAAACGACAGTTGTTTACCCCTTACGTTATTATTTGATATCGGGCAAATAAAATACTACAGTGTTACCCCTTATGTTTTTATTGATATCGGGCAATAAAAAAATGACAGTGTTACCCCTATGTTTTTTTTGAGGTGTCGGGCAGAGTAAAAAACGACAGTGGTTACCCCACACACTACGTTTTATTTTGATGACGGGCGAATAAATAACTTACAGTGTGGACCCCTTATGTTTCCACACATCATCATCGGATGAGCGGCACACTACCAACGCGAGCAGTCGTTCCCCAACCCTTATAGCTTTTTTATGATGTCGGCAACTAAAAAACGACTAGTGTTACCCCTTATGGCTCGCATATCATCTCACTGGTAGTAGGGCTAACGACATGGTTACACCATTACGCTTTTTTCTGATATCGGGCAAGTAAAACAACGACAGTGTTACCACTCTATGTTTTTTTTTGATATCGGCAATAAAAAATGACAGTATTACCGCCTTATGTTTTTTTTGGACTATCGGCCAATAAAAAACGACAGTGTTACGCTTATGTTTTTATTTGAGACGGGCCACATAAAACGACATGGTTCCCTTACTCGTTTTTTTGATATCGGGCAATATAAAACGACACCCAGATCGTCTATTCACACACTCCTCACTGTTTTTTTTGATATCGGGCATAAAAAATCGACAGTGTTACCACTCTAGTGTTTTTTTTTGATGATCGGCAATAAAAAACGACAGGTTGTTAAGCCCCTTTTTTTATTTTTGTTTGAATGTCGGGCAATAAAAAAACGGTCGGACAGTGTTACGCCCTTATGTTTTTTATGATGTCCGGGCCACCTCAACGAACAACGACAGTGCTATACCCACTCACGCCATCGATATCTGTTGATAATGGCATAAAAAGACAGTGCCCTTACATCTATTTTTCCTTCTCCACTCATGAATATCGGGCCATAATAACAAACGAACAGTATTCCCACCACTCTATGTTCTCCTCACTTGAGAGACTATCACGAGCGGCGCACTAAAACGACAGTGTTACCCCTTATGTTTATTTGATGACGGGCAATAAAAAACGAAGTGTTACCTACACACACACCCACACACACACCCTTATGTTTTTTTTGATATCGGGGACAAAATACAACGACAGTGTTCACCCCTTATGTTTTTTTTGATCACTCCCAGAGCCCAATATAAAAACAGCTGACTTACCCATATTATATATTATACATATTTTTATATAGGAGACACAACTACGAACGAGTTTACATACTTAGATATAATCTCATTATGATGACCGCAGCAATCACACCATCGGACACCGCTCAGCTTACCCTTCACGCTTTTTTTGATACTCGGGCCAAGTAAAAAACGAACAGTGTTACCCTTATGTTTTTTTGATGTCGGGCCAACAAACCAAAGAATCAAGATCTTACCCCTTGCGTTTTTTTTCTGACTATCGGGGCATAAAAAAACCGGACAGTGTTACCCTTATGTTTTTTTTGATAATCGGGCAATATAAAACGACAGTGTTTCTGTAACGAGAGAACAGTTTCGTTACTTGCTATATTTTGCAAATGTGGGTAATCCGTTCTTTTTTGCACAATCCATTAAGGTACAGGAATAAACGGCACTTTGCACTTAGTCACGATAGAACTTTAGTTTGCCAAAAGTTTGGCACAGTCTATACAGAATGGAATTGCTATAGTTTATTGAAGAGGGATGAGTGTATTTATAACTGGGTGGCACGCAGTGTGATTGTATGGCTTCGGCCGGTGCGGCACTCAAGCACTTGCTCGCTCCGACGTAAAGGCTGTAACTGGGAAGAAAACATAGATTGAAGTGCTGTGCAGTGGGGCGGGATTATAATGTGATAGACAATACATCACACAGGACGTGGAGAGACTAGTGCTGGTCCTGTACCAAGTGGCACAGCAATGCTGTGCGTTGCGACACCCTTCCTAGAGTTAGGTCCTCGTGTCTGATACCAGAGCGCGGACCGATATCCCCAGGGCGCGAACGGAACGTGATAAACTACCGGGCGGAGACGAAAGATGCGGAGATACGGCAGAGGGGAGTGTTCATCACAACTAAGTGGCATGTTATAATATACTCTAGTTGTTGTAATATGTTTATAGGTTAATGGCAGGGAATACACCACACAGACATCGCACAAGGAGGGGGGTATATATCAAGGGTTAAGGGAAATATGGGAAATTACTGTTTGGGGTAGATAGCCCTGGGATGCTATTTTCAGGTAACCTCTGTAGTGGGAGAGGCCAGGGATAATCACCGGTGGCCTGCTATATAAGGCGCCATTTCCCATCTGACTGGGCGGCTGGTGGTAACTCTGACCACCTGTTTGATCAACTGATGACTGTTACCAAATAAACCCATGGAAAAGCGTGAAGTCTGGCTTTGGTTGTCTACTCTCTGGACCATCCTCCAACCGCTCACAGGCTGTCCTTGACAGTTACCCCTTATGTTTTTTTTGATATCGGGCAATAAAAAGCGACAGTGTTACCCCTTATGTTTTTTTTGATGTCGGGCAATAAAAAACGACAGTGTTACCCCTTATGTTTTTTTTGATGTCGGGCAATAAAAAACGACAGTGTTACCCCTTATGTTTTTTTTGATATCGGGCAATAAAAAACGACAGTGTTACCCCTTACGTTATTTTTTGATAATCGGCAATAAAAAACACGACAGGTGTTACCTTACGTTTTATTTAGGATGCAACGGGCAATAAATACTACCGTGTTACCCTGTATGTTTTTTTTTTAATCGGGCAAATAAGAAAACGACCGTGTTACCCCTTATGTTTTTTTTGATATCGGCAATAAAACACGACCAGTGTTACCGCCTTATTGTTTTTTATGTCGGGCAATAAAAATACTTCATGGTTAACCCTTAATGTATTTTTCTGATAGTCGGGCAATAAAAAACGAGAGTGTTACCTTATGTTTTTTTTTGATGTCGGGCAATAAAAACGACAGTGTTACCCCTTATGTTTTTTTTTGATATCAGGCAATAAAAAACGACAGTGTCATACCCCTTATTTTTTCTTCTTTGAGTATTCGGGCTAAATATAAAGACGCACAGTGTTACCCCTTAAATGTATTTTTTATATCGGGAAAATATAATACGACAGTGTTAACCCTTCATGTTTTTTTTTATATCAGGACAATAAAAAATGACAGTTGTTACCCTTTACGTTTTGTTTGAACTAAAAGGATAAATTGGGACGATTCCTACAACGTATTGCGTTAGGTGACAACTGGCCTGCTACCTCCTGAGCTAAAATCAAAAATTAATTTTTAAAAAAACAGACAGTGTTACAAGTCATGTTTTGGTTTGATATGAAATACAACAGTGTCACCCCTATGTTACGTTTGTTCGTGCAATAAAAAACGACAGTGTTACCCCTTAGGTTTTATTGATGTACGGCCAATAAGAAAACGACAGAGTTACCCCTTATGGTTTTTTTTGATATCGGCGAATAAAATACTGACAGTGTTACCCCTTATGTTTTTTTTGATATCGGGCAATAAAAAACGACAGTGTACCCCTTATGTTTTTTTTGATGTCGCGGGGCAATAAAAAACGACAGTGTTATCCCTTACGTTTTTTTGATGTCGGGCAAATAAAAAGACGACATGTGTTACCCTTATGTTTTTTTGATCTCGGGCAATAAAAAACGACAGTGTTACCCCTTTATCGTTGTATTTGAGTGTGCGGGCAACAAAAACAACGACAGTGTTAGCCCTTATGTTTTTTTGATATCGGGCAATAAAAAACGACAGGGTTACCCTTATGTTTTTTTGATATCGGGCTAATAAAAAAACGACAGTTGTACCCTTAAGTCTTTTTTGATATCGGGCAATAAAAAGCGACAGTGTTACCCCTTATGTTTTATTTGATATACGGGCCAATAAAAAACGACAAGTGTTTTACCCCCTTAGTTTTTTATTTGATGTCGGGCAATAAAAAACGACAGTGTTACCCCTTACGTTTTTATTTTGATAGCGCGGCAAGTAAAATACGACAGTGTTACCCCTTATTGTTTGCTTGATATCGGCAATAAAAAACGACAGTGTTACCCCTTATGTTTTTTTTGATGTCGGGCAATAAAAAACGACAGTGTTACCCCTTATGTTTTTTTTGATATCGGGCAATAAAAAACGACAGTGTTACCCCTTATGTTTTTTTTGATGTCGGGCAATAAAAAACGACAGTGTTACCCCTTATGTTTTTTTTGATATCGGGCAATAAAAAACGACAGTGTTACCCCTTATGTTTTTTTTGATATCGGGCAATAAAAAACGACAGTGTTACCCCTTATGTTTTTTTTGATATCGGGCCAATAAAAAACGACAGTGTTACCCCTTATGTTTTTTTGATGACGGGCAATAAAAAAAAGCGACAGTGTTACCCTTTGTGTTTTGTTGGATATCGGGCAATATAAAACGGACAGTGTTACCCCCTTATGATTTTTTTGATATCGGGCAATATAAAACGAACAGTGTTTACCCCTGTTATGTTTATTTGATGACGGGCAATAAAAAAACGACAGTGTTACCCCTTATGTTTTTATTTGATGACGGGGCAATAAAAAAACGACAGTGTTACCCCTTTATGTTTTTTTTTGATGTCGGGCAATACAAAACGACAGTGTTACCCCTTATGTTTTTTTTTGAGTCGGGCAATAAAAAACGACAGTGTACCCCTTATTTTTTTTTTGATATCGGCAATAAAAAAGACAGTGTTACCCCCTTATTTTTTTTTGATATCGGGGCAATAAAAAACGACATGTTTACCCCTTACGTTTTATTTGATGACGGGCAATAAAATACTACAGTGTTACCCCTTATGTTTTTTTTGATATCGGGCATATTAATACGACAGTGTTACCTCCTTTATGTTTTTTTGTGATGTCGGGCCAATAAAAAACGACAGTGTTAACCCCTTACGTTTTATTTGGATAAATAAAGAGAGAATTGGGCGATCGACCTAGAACCTATGGTTAGGTGACAACTGCTCTACCTCCTGAGCAAAATCAAAATGGTCAAATATGTTAAAAACGACGAAGTGATACCACTTTTGTTTTGTTTGATAGAAAATAACATTGTCACCCCTTACCATTTTATCTAGATGACGGGCCAATAAAAAACGACAGTGTTACCGTTATGTTTTTTCTTTGATGCGGGACGCAATAAAAAACGACAGTGTACCCCTTAAGTTTTTTTTGATATCCAGACAACTAAAAACACAATGTTACCCCTTATATTTTTTTGATATCGGGCAGTAAATAAACGACAGTGTTACCGCTTTCGTTTTTTTTGATGACGGGCAATAAAAAACGACAGTGTTACCCCTTATGTTTTTTTGAATGCTGGGGCAATGAAAAAAACGACAGTGTTACCCCGTATGTTTTTTTATGTCAGGCAATAAAAAAACGACAGGTTTACCCTTGTTTTTTTTTATATCGGGCAATAAAAAAAATGACAGTGTTACCTTTATGTTTTGTTTGACAAAAAACAACAGTTGTTACCCTTATGTTTTTATCTGATTACGGGCAATAAAAAACGCCAGTGTTACCTCTTATGTTTTTTTTGATATACCGGCAATAAAAAACGCCAGTGTTACCTCTTATGTTTTTTTTGATATCGGCAATAAAAAAACGACAGTGTTACCCCTGATGTTTTTTTTGATGTCGGGCAATAAAAAACGACAGTGTTACCCCTTACGCTTTTTTTTGATATCGGGCAATAAAAAACGACAGTGTTACCCCTCACGATTTATTTGATGACGGGCAATAAAAAACGACAGTGTTACCCATTATGTTTTATTTGATATCAGGCAATATAAAACGACAGTGTTACCCCTTATGTTTTTTTTTATATCGGGCAATAAAAAATGACAGTGTTACCCTTTACGTTTTGTTTGATAAAAAAGGAGAAATTGGGGATCGACCTAGCAACCTAATGGTTAGGTGAAAAGTGCTCTACCTCCTGAGCTAAAATCAAATATTTTTATTTGATAAAAAAACGACAATTTTACCGCTTATGTTTTTGTTTGACAGAAACATAACAGTGTCATCCTACGTTTCAAGATTGATAAAAAAACGACAGTGTTATCCCCTTATGTTTTTTTGATATAGGGCAATAAAAAACGACAGTGTTACCCCTTACGTTTTTGTATGATATCGGGCAATATAAACAACGACAGTGGTTACCCCTTATGTTTTTTTGGTTGTCGGGCATAAAAAACGACAGGTGTTACCCCTTACGTTTTGTTTTGATATCGGGCAATAAAAAACGACAGTGTTACCCCTCATGTTTTTTTTTTATATCCGGGCAATAAAAAACGGACAGCAGTGTTACCCCTTACGTTTTTTGGATAGTCGGGCCATGAAAACGGACAGTGTTTACCCCTTATGTTTTTTTGTGTCGGCAATAAAAACGACAGTATTTACCCTGACGGCCGAATAGAAAAGACAGTGTTATCCCTTATGTTTTATTTGATATCAGGCAATATAAAACGACAGTGTTACCCCTTATGTTTTTTTTTTATATCGGAATAAGAAAAATGACATGTACCCTTTACGTTTGTGTTTGATATAAGAAGGAGAACATTCGGGGATCGACTAGGCAACCTAAATGGTTAGGTGAAAAATGCTCTACTCCTGACTCTAAATCAATATGTTTATTGGATAAAAAACGACATGTGGTACCACTTATGTTTTGTTTGACCAGAAATAAACAGCGTAACCCCTTACGTTTTATCTTGTATGACGAGGCAATAAAATACTACAGTGTTACCCTTTATGTTTTTTTTGACATCGGCAATAAAAAGGACAGTGGTTTACCCCTTATTTATTTTTGAGTCAGGCAATAAAAAAACGACAGTGTTACCCCTTTACGTTTTTTTGGATATCGGCAATAAAAAACAACAGTGTTACCCTCACGTTTTGTTTGATAAAAAAGGAGAAATTGGGGATCGACCTAGCAACCTATGGTTAGTGAAAAGTGCTCTACCTCCTGAGCTTACAAATCAATATTTTTATTTTGATTAAAAAAACGACAGTGTTACCACGTATGTCTTTGTTTTGACAGAAAATAACAGCTTACCCCTTACGTTTTATCTGATGACGGGCAATTAACAATACTACAGTGTACCCCTTATGTTTTTTTGGACACATCGGCAATGATAAAAGGACAGTGTTACCCCTATATGTTGTTTTTGATATTCAGCAATTAAAAAACGACAGTGGTTTACCACCCCTTATGGTTGTTTTTTGATATCGGGCAATATAAACGACAAGTGGTTACCCCATATGTTTTTTTTTATATCGGGCCAATATGCGAATACGACAGTGGTTACCCCTTATGGTTTGTTTTATCATCAGGGACATAAAAAAATGACAGTGTTACGTGCTTTAGTTTTGTTTTGAATAAAAAGGATAAAATGTGGGGATCGATCCGGTAGCAACCTATTGTTAGGTGACAACCTGCTCTACCTCCTGCAGCTAAAATCATATTTTTATTTGATAAAAATACGACAATTGTTACCACTTATGTTTTGTTTGACAGACATCAAACAGATGGTCATCCCTACGTTTTGATTGAATAAAAAAACGACAGTGTTACCCCGTTATGTTTTTGCAACTCACTAGGCGGTTCAATAAAAAAGAACGACAGTGTTACCCCTTATGTTTTTTTTTGGTGTCGGGCATAAAAAACGACAGTGTACCTTACGTTTTTTTTGATATCGTGCAATAAACAACGACAGTGTACCCCTTCGTGTTTTTTTTTATATCGGGCAATAAAAAGCGACAGTGTTACCCTTACGTTTTTTTGATATCGGCATAATAAAAAACAGACAGGTGTTACCCTTAATGTTTTTTTTGGTGTCGGGCATAAAAAAGACAGTATTACCTGGACGGGCGAATAAAAACGACATTGTTACCCCGTATGTTTTATTCTGAATATCAGGCAATATAAAGACGACTGTGTTTACCCCTTATTTTTTTTCCAAAAAATTATATCGGCGCAATAAAAATGACCAGTGTTACCT
>OLKM01001689.1:0-35000 GCA_900291075.1 Melanogrammus aeglefinus
GGCGGTCGTGTTTGAGGCCCGTCTGGGCTGCCTCCAGGACCCGGTCCCCGAGGAGACCCTGAGGTTCATCGCGGCCCTCAACGCCATGTGGAGGCTCTCGGAGCCCGTCCTGCTGCTCCCGCGCTGGACCAAGGGCCTCCTGCCATACTGGGGCCGCTTCGTACGGGCCTGGGACGACATCACAGAGATAGGTCAGGGGCCACAGCTCGTTAACCAGGGGCCACAGCTCGTTGGTCAGGGGCCACAGTGCGTTAGGTCAGGGGCCACAGCGCGTTAGGTCAGGGGCCCCTCATACGGGCCTGGGACGACATCACAGATAGGTCAGGTGCCATAACTCGTTAGCCAGGGGCCACAACTTGTTAGCCAGGGGCCGCTTCCTACGGGCTTGGACGATACACCGATATACAGTAGGTCAGTCAGGGGCCCTCAACTCGATAACCGTGAGGGGCCCTTCACTTGTTAACCAGGGGCCCTTAACTCGATAACCGTCGGGGGCACTTCACTCGTTAACCAGGGGCCCTTAACTCGATAACAGGACCTTAGACGTGAGAAAGGCCAGGTGTAGCTCCGCCCCTTGTAGTTCTAACAGGAAACCAGGTGTGTGTACTCTAACTTCCTGTGTTGGTCGCTCCCCCTCCCCAGCCAACGGTCTGATTGAGAGGAGGCTGCTGGTGCTGGAGGAGCGCTCGCGGCGCGGCGCGCCGGAACCGGAGGGGGCGGGGCTCCTGACCGCCCTGCTGACCTCCAAGACCCTCCCCCGCGAGGAGGTCTACACCACCGTCACCGAGCTACTGCTGGGGGGCGTTGACACTGTGAGGGGGGGGGGGCGCACTGTGAGGGGGGCGGGTCCAGGGGGAGGGGCCCTATATGAGCGGGGTCGGGCCACGGGGGGGCCCTATGAGGGGGCGGGGCCACGGGGGGCCCTGGTGAGGGGGCGTGGCTTAGCTCTGGAGGTAGAGCGGGTTGGCTGGTAGCCTGAAGGTTGCTGGTTGGATCCCCGGCTCCTCCTACACCCCGTTTGTCTCTTTCCCCCCCCCCCCCAGACCCAGACCTCCAACACCCTCTCCTGGGCGCTGTACCACCTGTCCCGGGACCCCCGGGCCCAGCACCTCCTCCACCAGGAGGTGCTCTCTGAGTGTCCAGACCGCCAGGAGCCGACGGCCGACCACCTGACCAGGCTGCCCTACCTCAAGGCCGTCGTCAAGGAGACGCTGCGGTGAGGCCGGGGGGCTGGCCGACTGACCGACTGACTGACTGACTGACTGACTGATATGTCTGATATGAATATAAATGAATATCATACGATTAAACTCTCCTTCTCGCTCACCTGCTTCCTCCTCTCTCCTCTCTCTGTCTGTCTGTCTGTCTCTCTCTCTCTGTGTCTCTCTCTCTCTCTGTCTCTCTGTCTGTCTGTGTCTCTCTCTGTCTGTCTCTCTCCCCCCCCTCCTCCTCCAGCCTGTACCCGGTGGTTCCCGGTAACGGTCGCCTGGTGTTGGAGAACGAGGTCTATCTAGAGGACTACTGCTTCCCCAAGGGGGTGAGACACCTTACACACACACACACACACACACACACACACACACACACACACACACACACACACACACACACACACACACACACACACACACACACACACCATCTCACACACACACACACACACACACACACACACACACACACACACCATTTGTCTCTATGCTCTCTCTGAGTCTCTCTCTCTCTCTCTCTCTCTCTCTCTCTCTCTCTCTCTCTCTCTCTCTCTCTCTCTCTCTCTCTCTCTCTCTCTCTCTCTCTACCAGACCCAGTTCCATCTCTGCCACTACGTGACGGGTCGGGATGAGGCCCAGTTTAGGGCAAGCGAGAGCTTCCTCCCCCAGCGCTGGCTCCGGGGGGGAGGGGGGGAGAGCCGCCTCCCCCACCACCCCTACAGCTCAATCCCCTTCGGGAGGGGCGTGCGAGGTTGCGCTGGCAAGAGGGTCGCCCAGCTGGAGATGTACCTCGCCCTCTTCAGGGTGAGAGGGGAGGAGGGGGGAGACAGAGAGAGAGAGAGAGGAGAGAGAGGGGGAGAGAGAGAGAGAGAGAGAGGAGAGAGAGGGGGAGAGAGAGAGGGGGGGAGAGAGAGAGAGAGGGGGAGAGGGGGAGAGGGGGAGGTGAGAATATTATTTATATAGGCCTACTCCTCCCCCATGACCTCTGACTCCTCCCCCATGTCCTCTGACTCCTCCCCCATGTCCTCTGACTCCTCCCCATGTCCTCTGACTCCTCCCCATGTCCTCTGACTCCTCCCCCATGTCCTCTGACTCCTCCCCCATGTCCTCTGACTCCTCCCCCATGTCCTCTGACTCCTCCCCCATGTCCTCTGACTCCTCCCCCATGTCCTCTAACTCCCCCCATGTCCTCTGACTCCTTCCCCCATGTCCTCTAACACCCCTGGCTCTAACTCCTTCCCCATGTCCTCTAGCTCCTCCCCCATGTCCTCTGACTCCTCCCCATGTCCTCTGACTCCTCCCACATGCCCTCTAACTCCTCCCCCCCGTCCTCTCAGACTCCTCCCCATGTCCTCTGACTCCTCCCCCATGTCATCTGACTCCTCCCCCGTGTCCTCTGACTCCTCCCCCATGTCCTCTTAACCCCTCTCCCCATGTCCTCTGACTCCTCCCCATGTCCTCTGACTCCTCCCCATGTCCTCTTAACCCCTCCCCCGATGTCCTCTGACTCCTCCCCTCTGGCTACAGATCATGCAGCACTACCAGGTCCTGCCCCAGGACCCAGAAGAGGTCGTGGAGGCCAAGACCCGGACCCTCATGATCCCTGGAAAACCCATAAACCTGCGCTTCATCCCCCGGGCCTGAGGGGGGCGGGGGAGGAAGTGGGCGTGGCCAAAGACCTTCACTTCATCCTCCGGCCTGAGGGGGCGGGGCCTGAGGGGGCGGGGCCTGAGGGGGCGGGGCCGGAGACCTGCTCCTTCTACTGCCGGCCTGAGGGGGCGGGGCCGGAGACCTGCTCCTTCTACTGCCGGCCTGAGGGGGCGGGGCCGGAGACCTGCTCCTTCTACTGCCGGCCTGAGGGGGCGGGGCCTGAGGGGGCGGGGCCTGAGGGGGCGGGGCCGGAGATACACTTGCACCTTCATAATAAGGATAAAAATTAAGTAATTACTTAAATTAAATTATGACTGCGTGCGCTGAGGGCCGGAGCCTGAGGAAGCGGCCTGAGGTCGGGGCTGTCGAGACCTGCTCACTTCTAACTAAGACTGACTGAGATTTAAATCAGGAGACATGATACTAATACTAGCTACAGGCCTATACACGCTGTACAGAGAAGGCGGGACTGATTAGAACCTAGATATCTTCTACTGTACAGCATAAGCCCGCGTGGCCGGAGACCTGCTCCTTCTACTGCCGGCCTGAGGGGGCGGGGCCTGAGGGGGCGGGGCCTGAGGGGGCGGGGCCGGAGATACACTTGCACCTTCATAATAAGGATAAAAATTAAGTAATTACTTAAATTAAATTAAAAAAAATAATAATAATAAAAGGTAAATTTATATACACGCATACACAAAAAGAAAAATATATTTATAAATAAATATTTATACAGTATATTAATAATCCCCCGATGTACCGACATTTTACGTGAATGTATCTCCTAACCGGTATGCCATCGGGTCAATGAGAGGTGAAAAGGTGCTTACTTATGAACATAAGAAAAGACAGCACTGTTTAAAATGAATTTGACTCCACTTTTCCTAACAATGCGTGACGGCGGGTATTGCCGACCTCTAGCGTGAAACTACAATTTTCCGAATTTGCACTACAACAAGCGCTCTTTGATCCATGCGTTCTTGTCGTATTGATTTCAATCAGGTTGTCGCCAACATTGAGAATCACTTAGGTTGGTCTTGGCCAGCGGGAATATTTTAGGCCACTTGAATTCCAATTCATATGTGAAAAAAAGAGGCTCAATGTTGATGTTGAAATTAACTGCCCCCGGTAGTTTGTCTTAATGTGAAGTCTGCATTTTCTTTCTTATAGTGTATATTATGTGCTTATGTAACAGTCAATTATACAGCAGTAATATGTGTAACGGAGTCAAATATACAACAGTAATATGTAGTATTATAATTACACAAAATCAGTTTAATAGTTACCCTGACATGTCCGGCCTCCTATGTGGAATGTTTGAGAACGTTTGAGTTTCATCCAAACACAACGCAGACAATGCCAGAAACTATCCGGTTACACTTGCTCAGCAGCAACATATGAATTCATTTCGATTCAAATAGTTATGTTTATGGAAATGGTACTATCCATTATTATAAATTTGATTTTCTTGGCTTCTCTTCTTCTTTACCGCGTCTCTCATGCGTCTTTGCGTAGTGTAGGTAAACTCCCTTGGCGGCCTGTTGCTTTAAATATTGCCGCCCGCAAAGGATTATGGGATACTAATATCTCCTTTCCTTTCGTAAAGGTTGCTCAGGAGTAACCTCTGCTAAAGGGTTAAAGGATGCATCGAGGCCCTTTTCCAAAACATTTTGCGCTTCCCATGCGCTTCCTTCCCCGGGCCTGAAGGGGGCGCCAGAGGCACGTTTTAACGCGTGGAAACACGACAGGTGGATATTGCGGTTAAAACAACGGTGGGTTGCGTGGTCGTCGTTTGATCACGACTCACTAGGAATATTCCGGACTCTGTAACAAATCTAATCCCAACATGCAATATATTTTAATTGTTATATCTTTATTGTCCGAGTATTCTTAACTCTTAATTGAAATCACGTCCATTGGTGTCCTGTGTACATAGACTCTATTTTTCTTTTCTTTCCTGGAGGTGATTACAAACAGTGTTGTAATCTACAGATGTTGAATTTCTAAAATGAAAAAGGTCACGTGACTCAAGCTTCGTGATATTAATCCGTCATGTTTTTGATCATTTAGTAATTAATGGTGGCATGGTTTGTGATTGTGAGGACATAGTTGTCTGGGTTATACTGTGTGTGTGTGTGTGTGTGTGTGTGTGTGTGTGTGTGTGTGTGTGTGTGTGTGTGTGTGTGTGTGTGTGTGTGTGTGTGTGTGTGTGTGTGTGTGCATTTATACTATAAACATTTTTTGTAATAGGCCTATATCCTTTGATGCATTCTGATGTTGCACCATAACTACTTCCGCAACGTTTTTATTTTTCTAAATAAGTGTGTTTCACTGCTTTTAAATATAACGTTTATAACATGTTGAATTCAAAGTGGTGATTTATAAGAGTTGATTTTATTAAAATGTTTTTGTCATTCAATTAAAATGCTAAATGATAATCTAGTTAGAATCACCTGTAACTTTTATATTTCTTAAACGTTCAGTTTATTTTAAATGTAATTAATGTAATTAAGAGGTTGGGATTTTAGTTTTTTGGAATTCAGTCAAATCAGTTAATCAGGCGAACCTGTCACATCTGTCTGACCGAACCGGACCGTACCACGTACCGCAGCCCCGCGGGGGCGCGCCCCCAACACATGGTACGCCCCAGCGCTGCGTCGAATACCGACGCGGCAGCCACCTTCACCGCGTCGACTGGAGCGCCGCAAGAGCGATATGATATGTATGATAATTATATATCATAATATATCATATTATATATTATCTTAATCGCTACAAGATCATCTGATCACCCTGGAACCGGATCGAGCCAGTCAACGCGCGTCTGCGGCTCGCGTCAATAAACACGGACAGTGCAACTCAGCCAACCCATCAGGATGTAGCGCCTCCAGCACACCGCACCGCACACCGCGTCTCCCGGGGGAAGCGCAGACGCGTTACCGGCCAAAACAACCCGACGACCGGACTCCCCCGCGTGCGTGACACGGTGAGGGTGTTACGCGCGTCGTGATTTCACGTCGTGGACGTCGTTTCCAGTCGTCGCTTCCAGTCGTCGCTTCACTCGAGATGCACCAGCAGCAGCGCGCCGCGCGCGAACTACGCGCCAAGGTAAGAGACGGCGGCTCTAGCGCAGGGGTGGAATACCTTACAGAGCTACAGTGCTCTTTTATCCTCGTCCCCTGCTCTTTGGCGCGTCTCTGCTCTGAGTTCATCCTCACCCTGTCATAATGAGAGTGGGTGTGCGGTGGTCCACCTCCTCATCGACCGGGGCGCAGACATGTAGGCCGCCGCTTGGAGGCCGCGTCTGATGGGGAGGTTGTCACATCCGTCCCGGCCTGGACGTCAATGGACCTCACGGTCAGGGCGTCTCTGGTCCGTCTGTGTGTCTCCACACCCATCGGCTGCTGTAGTTATCTTATTTAGTGTAATAACGCGGTGATTCCTCCAACTACCGCGATCTCTGAGCATGTAAAGATGCTGGTTTGATGCCCGGTCGTCTTTGGGTCTGGCCTTGCCCATGGGCAGCGGGAAGGCAGCATTCAGTTCAACCAATACTCTGGATTTATATATCTATATCTGTATTTGAAAGGGAGTCTTATATTGTGTATTGAGGACGAACTGGTCCCTCTGTTGGAATTGATGAGGCTCTCCCGTGACGTCACCGCGTGGAGATCACGACAGGTGGATGTCCCGGACAAAAGGTGTGTGTGTTGGGTGGTCGTTTGTGTGTTCAGGACTCTGTCGCGTGGCGTCCCAGGATAAAGCGGAGTATTGCGGGCAGTCAGCGGCCTACCGATGTCCTGATAGAAACCACGTGATGATCACAACACGGTAGACTACTGAACGGACCTATATGAGGCGAGATACTGGGTCATTATTGGCACATTTCTTTGTATCTGTGCAGAAAGTGATTCCTCCCTAGAGATACTGGAGAGGTCGTCTGAATACAGACGGACCAACTTTAGTTTAACCTCTTAGCCACTCGCTGCTGACATGCAGATTAAGTCGTGGGATTCTCAGGTGACACTCAGCACTTTACTCAGTCAGGGAGGGGAGAGAGGGAGACAGAATAACGAGTCGGTGTGGAGCAAGGAATCAGTAACAGAGGGAGAGAGGGGAGGGAGGGGGAGAGAGAGGGTGAGGGGAGGGGGAGAGAGGGTGGAATTCTTGTGATGCGATGGAGGAGAAAGCTTGTTTACTGTTCTGCGTTCCCGGTTAAACGTGACCCTTGGTGTTCTTTATCATTGGAGACAGTTTAACACATTTCATTCAGTCCTTCTAGTTGCAGAGTTTGCTCGTGCTGGGCTAGCGCATGGCAACGGGCAATAATAGCCTGGTCTTAAAACAGTCTTACCCACTCCGCAGTACACCCGAGGTTAATCAACGCCATACTATAGATGTAAATGTCTGTTGATAGTTTTATTTCTAACATTATTCTAACACATGCCCTCCCTCACAGACTCACGTTCACACTCTCACCAACCCACATGCACGCTCTCACAAACTCACAAATCCACGTGCACACTCAAGCGTGCCGGCCGTGAGGACCTCGGTCATCTGCCACCGGCTTCGGTGTGAGACATGTGGGACTGGAAATGCCAATGATTGACGTGAGAGTCTTTATTGGCAGGGGGTCCCGTTCTCTCAATCAGTGTGTTGTGGCAGCGGTGAATGCACGCGAGTCGGAGATGACACGTTTCCCGTTCCGACTTCCCGCCTCCGACCGTTAGCAAACAGCATAACACACCGTAGTGTTTGAGGTTCTCTGTGTGGTGAATGAGCAATGGGTTCGGATCGTATATATTAGGGGTGTAACGGTACACTGAAGTCACGGTTCGGTACAATGAAGGGAAAACCAAAATGCAGAAGGCAATTCTGTTTTATTGTCTCAGGTTGTACCACCTAGTGTCACACAGTCTCTCCCCTGAGCTAGCTGCAACAGTCTGAACCGTGTAATTTAAGATAAACAATAAGTACCCCACATACTCCATCTGTAACTTGTAGAAGGAATAAATCAGTTCTAAAACTGAAAATGCAGCATGTCTTATTTATGAAAGTGCAAAGTACACAGAATTACAGCCGCTACGGGCCGGTCCCACAATGAGCTCTCCACTAACGGGCCGGTTCTAGAGGGGGGTCAAGGAGGAGGGTGGGGGTGTGGTCCTGAGCAGCTTGTTGTCACGGTAGCATGAGCTCTGTTTACAGTGGATGTATCACAATGGCGAGGGGCACACAGCCTTTAGTGTTCTGTAAATATTCTAGAACACTAGAATATAGAATATATAACACTGGGTAGTCCTGGAGCTCTATGTCTAAATAATATATTATACATAGATATCCATATCATATATATTATCACAGCCAAAAGCTGTGTGCGCCTCCAGACGATATCATGAATCTCAAACGACTGCATCGGGTTCTCCGACGTCTCTGGTTCTTCCACGTCCACATCAATCTGAAGTAGACTGAACCGCGACATGGAGGAGAAAGGGATTGTTGCCCGCGATTGTCTCCCTCGGCAGCGGGCAGCGGGGCTCCGGCGGGAGACAACCGCGGGCAACAATCCCTTTACTCCCTTTTTGGTGTACTTCCAAAGTTCCTTTCCCCCAATTCCTTCTCAACCATGGCTGAGATGAGCCCCACTACGAGTCTCGTTGTTGAAATACCAGAGTTGCAGAGAACCCGACGTGTTATGCACCATAACCACAACAGCAGAACGGTTATCCAAATAACACAGAAGAGTACAACACTGTTGCAACACTGCTATCTCTGACTGACTCACTCGTCTGTAGACCTGACAAAAAACTGTAGCACTAGCCAGAAGGCGGACCTCGGCTACCTAGACGGCAATCAGGGCGGCGGTTTAGTTGTCCCTGAAGAACTCTCGTATGTAACATTAGTTCTGCATTACATTAATTAATTCGCACGCCAGTTTTATTAAATTTTATACAGTGTATTCTCTGCACCGAACCGTGACGTCCGTACCAATTCGGTTCAATAATAATGTATCGTTACACCCCTAATATATATGTATTAGGGGTGTAACGATACATGTATTTGTACATGTACATATCTATATATATAATGGACAACACCATCCTGGTTTCCTGTTGTTGTGCTACTGACAGTGAGGCAGCCACCTGCCTGTAGCAGGGGGTGTGTGTGTGTGTGTGTGTGTGTGTGTGTGTGTGTGTGTGTGTGTGTGTGTGTGTGTGTGTGTGTGTGTGTGTGTGTGTGTGTGTGTGTGTGTGTGTGTGTGTGTGTGTGTGTGTGTGTGTGTGTTCCTGCGTCTCGGCAGACGGCTGATGAATCACATGTTCTTTATTCCCTGGGGAAAAACACCACACACACGGGTAAACACATCCACAGACACAGACACATTTTGCATATCAACACACAAGTCCTGTGATCTTAAAGAGACAGTGTTCCTATAACAGAACCAAAACATGTCAATAACACAGTATGGTAAATTATGTCTATAGAGTCCAGCGCAAGACTACACTTTGTTGCTCAAATGTAATACTACTCTCTTCCTTGAGCCTCCCCAAATGTCTTGCGATATTGATATCCCCCCCTTCCCCCTGCGGACTGTTGTAGTTGTTTTACTTTTCTTATGTTTTGTGTGTATACTATGTGTGACTGTAGGCTACTGCTGCCAGTCTTGGCAATGACACTGGAAGAGATGTTAATCTCAATGATGATTATTATTTTCAACTAACCCATGCATTTTAAAATGTACTTTTTAGCCCTGAATAACAGTAAAATCTATTTAATAATTGATATGCATGCATAGTATACTACACTTTCCATTGAACAATTACCCCTGTTAGCCATAAATTGACCAATTTTATAATGTAATGAAATCATCACAAACTAACTGCAATCAGACATACATGTAAGTCCTGATATTCTCCGGCTATTCTCCTGATAGGCCGTATGTGTGAACAACATATCCTGCTATTCAACCCTGAAAATCTCCTGAATAATACAACCCCTGAGGTAGTATTTTCTCCGTAGGAAGTGTAAATTACCTTATATATGAATGAGGAGTAGAAGGTTGGTATTTCTCACACCACTTGAGTCGGCGTGTCGATGACGGTTCTGCATGTCATTGAGTGACCCCCTAAATGAGAATCAGCCTGTTGCCTTTTGTTCACTGAAGGGTTAAAAAATATATTTAAATATTGGCACTGCTTTTAAGAGCCATTTGAGGTGAACGCTAAAAGATAGGTCTTATCGTAACCCTAAAAGTACACATCATGCAATAAATTACAATAAATGAGTTCACAGCTGCACGCATACAGAAAATGTTTTTTCTAAACATTGTAGCGTGCAGAAATCAACTACGTTTGTCCCAGTGTTTGTTATAGTGAAATGAAGCTCAAAAATATGCTCTTTCTCCGCTTATGCAGTTGTTCGCGTCGCCTTTCTCCTTCGTTGTTTCTTCTTTTTGTCTCTAACTCATGCTCCAATCCTTCATCGATCGATGCTTCGGATGTTGTGGATGCAACGGAATAAATGATGCATCATTTTAGCAACGTTTAAGATGATAGTGAAGAAGTCTGCCCGTTGTGCCTCCATTTTGTCTACAGTACAAACTACAGTGACAGCGGGAACACTAATCCCGCCCCTTGTGAACTTATGCCCCTTTTCCACTGCGCGTTTTCGCAACGGTACGACACGGCTCTGCACGACTCTACCCTGATTTGAGAGCTTTTCCACTGCAAGTTGGAGGCGGGACCCGTTACGGTTTTCAGTACCTGTTCGTACCTGTTTCAGAGGTAGGTCTAGCCGGTACGAGTCGGGGGCCTAAATGTCACGTGAACAGTGCTGTCCACTGATTGGTTAGATGAAATGACGTCATATGTGCGACGAAGCGCGGGGGTCTTTAAACATTCACCCGTCATGTATGAAAACACAACTGCGAGAGCAACAACGACAAAACGATAAGAATCGCTCGTCTCGACTCTTCCATACGTTCCATATGTTCTTTTGACGCTACAAGCCACAGAGCAATCAGCAACAGCAGTACTGCCTCGATGTCGTCCAGTGCTTCCATCGTTGTTTACTTTTTTCTGACCGCGGCATGGCACTTTCTAGTCGCCTGAAGCTGACGTCACGCCTGAACACCTCCGACTCCGCCCTCCGACTCCACCCAGTTCCAGGCCACGGTTCTGTGTGGAAAAGCGAAAATTTACTGATACCGTGCCATGTAGTGTAGCCGTGCGTTCACACCAAACGCGAAATTTGTCGCCCGTTCGCGTTGTCGCCGAAGTTTTGTCGCGCCACACATCATAATCTGTCGCTGTGCAAGTTTTGTCGAATCTGTCGCGCCACCGGTACGCCCGATCTCGTCTTGATCTCGGAAGCTAAGCAGGGTCGGGCCTGGTTAGGACTTGGATGGGAGACCGCCTAGGAAAACCAGGTGCTGTATGCTATGAGTGCTCTGCGTCTGCGAGATACCGTCCCCAGCTATGGGTAAATAGTGGGTAGATGGCACCCAGCCTTGAAAGGCAACCCACCTAGGAGAAGGCTACTTCAAACAATAAACCAAAGATGTTGCTCGCGTCTCGACATAGAGAGAGAGAGAGCGCCACAACTTGACTCCAGGTCCTCCATTTCACAACCATGTCCGACATTGCATGTCTTTACCTTTTTAAAGACAAAAGCATTTAAAGACAAGCATTGCATGTCTTTAGCTTGAGCGGGAAGTGAACGCTACGTTACTCAAGGGAGTGAACGCTGATTGGCTGTAATCACGCGTCATCATGCGAAATTCGCGTCAAAGTTGAAATATTTGAACTCGAGCGAATCTGTCGCGCTACAAATCCACGTGAACGCGCTCGCCAGAAGGCGGCGAAAGTGTGGCGCGACAAATCAACATTTGTCGCCGGTTTTCTCTCGCGAAAATTTCGCCCGATACGCGTCTCTACGTTCACTTTGTATGGGATCTTGTCGCCCCGTCGCGTTTGGTGTGAACGCACGGTAGGGCTGCACTAACCGCACCGAGTAGAGTCGGGACTATTTTGGCAGTGGAAAAGGGGCATTAGACCCTACGTCATATCAGCCCTTTGCCAGCTCACCCCCCTAAACCCTAGCCTGGCTCCGCCCGCCCACCTACTTCCGGCCAAATTTCATTTTCCCTTCAGTAGTCAGTCTGGGCCTGCAGCTTGTTAGTGGGTTTTTGCCCGAACAAATTTCTGTGTGACCAATCAGCGAACAGAGGGAGTGGCTGAGAACGATGACGTCAAGGTCGCGCGGCAGTTTCAGTTGTAGTCAGAGGAAGACCAGGAAGACAATGGAGAAGGATACGAGAGAAGCTATTCGGTCTGTTGTGGGATCGCTGCAGAATATCGATCAATTAAAGCCGGAGCAAGAACAAGCTTTGCTGAGTTTTGTTGGTGGCCATGATGTTGTGGCGCTTCTCCCCACTGGGTTCTGGAAAAGTTTGATTTTCCAGCTGGCTCCGTTAGTGGTGAAGGAGCCGGTCCCGTCGCATGACATACGTCACGACCAAACGCCATGCGATTGGTTATGGCAGATCCAGAGTGGCACTGGGCAGATCCAATCATTTTAAAACTTCAACAGACACCCACCTCCAAGTGAGTGAACGTTTGTCAATTGGGCAGTTCCAGACCTTCTGTACAAATGAAATGAAGTACGACGGTCGGGTAGGACCAGGCTACCTAAACCCCCCATTGACTCTACTGACGTCTAAACGACATCGATGTCGTTTAGACATCGATGTCCTCATATAAAGCATTGAGTGTGAATCACCCTCGGGGTAGAATCTCCTGATGTACAAATGCGGCAAAAATGTGTGAAAATGGCTTATAGGTAGAATATTTTGCGGATAACGTAAGGAGGAAATTATTATGCTTGCTTCAGTACGTAAGAGGTGAACCATAATGTTATACGTTGTAACATTACAGGCAAAATGTTATTTTATTATGCCTCAGAAATTTGTTACATTATCGACTCGTGTTTCCACATTATTGCTAATCACAAGTAGAGGTACACACACACACACACAGTCAGTCAGTCAGTCAGTCAGTCAGTCAGTCAGTCAGTCAGTCAGTCAGTCAGTCAGTCAGTCAGTCAGTCAGTCAGTCAGTCAGTCAGTCAGTCAGTCAGTCAGTCAGTCAGTCAGTCAGTCAGTCAGTCAGTCAGTCAGTCAGTCAGTCAGTCAGTCAGTCAGTCAGTCAGTCAGTCAGTCAGTCAGTCAGTCAGTCATTGGTGTTTCCCCAGACAGACATTCTGGTATTGTTGAGTTATTTGGCGGCTGATGTCTTGTAGCCGAGAGGTATATCTTTATATATATATATATATATATATATATATATATATATAACCTGAACTCCCTAGAAGATACGGGACATGACAGTGTGTGTGTTTGTGTTGTGTGTGTGTGTGTGTGTGTGTGTGTGTGTTTTTCCTGACAGTTATCTCACGTGTGCGTGTGGCTAGGTCTGGCGTGTGTGCCAGTGTGTGTCACTTCCGCTCCTCCTCCTCTAACAGCCTGTCTCACCTGACGTCATCTCCTCCTCCTCCTCCTCCAACAGCCTGTCTCACCCGACGTCATCTCCTCCTCCTCCTCCTCCACTGCCTGTCTACCCTACGTCACCACCTCCTCCTCCCAACAGCCTGTCTTACCCTACGTCACCACCTCCTCCTCCCAACAGCCTGTCTCACCCTACGTCACCACCCTCCTCCTCCTCCAACAGCCTGTCTCCACCCTACGTCACCACCTCTCCCTCCTCTCCCAACAGCCTGTCTCACCCGACGTCATCTCCTCCTCCTCCTCCAACAGCCTGTCTCACCCTACGTCACCACCTCCTCCTCCCAACAGCCTGTCTCACCCGACGTCATCTCCTCCAACAGCCTGTCTCACCCTACGTCACCACCTCCTCCTCCCAACAGCCTGTCTTACCCTACGTCATCTCCTCCTCCTCCTCCAACAGCTTGTCTCACCCGACGTCATCTCCTCCTCCTCCTCCTCCAACAGCCTGTCTTACCCTACGTCACCACCTCCTCCTCCCAACAGCCTGTCTCACCCTACGTCACCACCTCCTCCTCCTCCAACAGCCTGTCTCACCCTACGTCACCACCTCCTCCTCCCAACAGCCTGTCTCACCCGACGTCATCTCCTCCTCCTCCTCCAACAGCCTGTCTCACCCTACGTCATCTCCTCCTCCTCCAACAGCCTGTCTCACCCTACGTCATCTCCTCCTCCTCCAACAGCCTGCCTTACCCTACGTCATCTCCTTCTCCAACAGCCTGTCTTACCCTACGTCATCTCCTTCTCCAACAGCCTGTCTCACCCAACGTCATCTCCTCCTCCAACAGCCTGTCTCACCCTCCGTCAGCCTGTCTCACACGCCGCTGCCCTGAGGGGGCGGAGCCGTGGAGGGGATGCAGGCTTGTGTTGCGGGTAAAGGCGACAGGTTGTGTTGACCTGTGTGTGCGTGTTAACCTGTGTGTGTGTCTGTTTGTAATCTGTGAGTGTGTGTGCGACTGAAACTGTATTCTACATCAACAACCACAACACGGTGCCTGATTGGTTGATCACATTCTAATTTCTGTAAATAGCTGCTGGGGGTCAAAGGTCAGATCCGTTTAGCGGTAGACAGAAGGTCATGTGACCAGACCCTCATCGTCATGACGGCACACAGAGTCAAACGATGAGCAGATGATTTAATCCAGCGTGGCACCGCGGGTCACTCCCTATGTAGGTCGACGCTGAGCTAGCTCTGTAGCTCTGTAGCACCGAGCTAGAGCTAGCATTGTAGCTCTGTAGCACGGAACTAGAGCTAGCTCTGTAGCGCGGAGCTAAAGCTAGCTCTTTAGCGCCAAGCTAGAGCTAGCTCTGTAGCGCCAAGCTTGAGCTAGCTCTGTAGCGCCAAGCTTGAGCTAGCACTATACCGCGCGCTAGAGCTATCTCTGTAGCACGGAGCTAAGTCTGTAGTCTCATGCTAGCCTCTGTAGCTCTGTAGCCCTATGCTAGTCTCTGTAGCTCTGTAGCCTCATGCTGGTCTCTGTAGCTCTGTATCCTTATGCTCGTCTCTGTAGCTCTGTAGCCTTATGCTAGTCTCTGTAACATGGAGCTAGCTCAGTAGCCTCATGCTAGTCTCTGTAGTGCCATGGGCTGCAGGCAAAGGTTGTTGTCTCTGCTCTGACTCCCCTCGTATCAGCTGATGAGAGGGAGGAGTTACGTCACAGACAGACAGACACCAGAGGGGGGGGGAGGTGACCGTGTGTGTGTGTGTGACCGTGTGTGTGTGTGTGTGTGAGAGTGTGAGTGAGAGAGTCAGGGGAGGACAGTAGAGAGGGAGAGAGAGTTTGTGTGAGGTATGTGGTGTGTGTGTATGGGGCTTGACTTTATTGTTTGTGTGTGCGTTCATTGTGTGTCTGGATGCGCACGGTGGGTCCTGCATATTTTTGCTTTTCTTTCCCTCTCTTTCTCTCTCATGCACACACCAACACACACACACACACACACACACACACACACACACACACACACACACACACACACACACACACACACACACACACACACACACACACACACACACACACACACAGAGCCGTTGATTGGCTGCCAGCCTGTTGCTATGGGAGATTATACCGCTCCCCTATTGGCTGTTGACTGGCCTGGACCGACTCCTGACTCCTTTGCCCAGTCGCCATGCCAGGCAGCATCCAACTGGCGTCATGGCAACAGACAGGAAGTAGAAGTGGAGAGTGAGGCAGGCTGAGAAGCTAAGCATGGTTTTGTGTTGTTTTGTGTGTTTGGCATTCTGTGGTTGTGCGTCGGAGGATGATCCTATGGTACAAGACACACACACAGAATGACCCCTAACACACACACACACAGCGATCAGCCCCAAACGCACACATACTTACACAAATGAGAGGCTCTGCAGCAACATTGTAATCCGATATAAAAGATTATTATGATTTATAATGTGTGTGTTTGTGCGCGTGCACGTAACCGTGTGTGATTGTTACGTTGAAATGTGTTGAATGAATCTGGACACACACTCACACACACACTTGGAAAAGGACATCAGTGGTAGAGAGGGGTGGGACAGGAAGTCAGTGACAGGACGTGAGGTCATCGTCATGTGAAGTCTGAGTGATGGTTGGAGCTGGAGAAAGCTGAGGGCCGCGTTCCAAAATCACCAGCTTTTTCCTTTTTCCTTGTAGCACTTCCTTTGCCTTCCGTTACAAAGTGTGTACTGCTGCTAGGGATGCAAATTATCGAGTAATTCATTAATCGATGGTTGTTTCATCTTATCGATCGATGATCGATTAATTGATAAGCGGCAATTTTTCTGAGAACCTGAATTTCCCTCTCAATAGGTTCTATCTACTGTATATGTAACGTAAAATGCTATCTCCCTTATGATAAAAAAAAATGCAAATCATATTCCTTCAAAGATTTATTCTGGGCTCACTTGAGGGCAGGGAATAACATTTTGGTAGAATATCAAACATATTCTGAATAGAAAATATCAAAATATTACACTCATCTCTCTTGTGCGACATTGGAAACATTAATAGCAGCAGCATAAAAAAAATACATTCCTGAATAGAAAGAATACAATACTATGTAGGCTACTTTAACGTGAAAAATAAATTAGTGCACTGTCCTCTTAGCAAGCATAATAAAATATAATTCAGAAAAGTAAATAAAAGTGTCACATGTGGACTATTAGCAGCATTTATTATCCCCCTTAAACTGGGAAATGTGACAATATCACAATAACATTAGACTGGATTGTCGTAGCTCTAGTTTTAACTTAAAATATAGGCTGCCTGATGAGAGATATGTCTGTCTTCGTAAAACAAAACCATCCCTAGTCCCCCATTAAACTGGGAAATGTGACAATATCACAATAACATTAGACTGGATTGTCGTAGCTCTAGTTTTAACTTAAAATATAGGCTGCCTGATGAGAGATATGTCTGTCTTCGTAAAACAAAACCATCCCTAGTGCTCCTCATTCCAACTTAAAGTGGCTCTGTCACGTTAAAATTGTACCGGGGGCGAAAATTGTACCGGCCTACGTCATCGTTTGTTTACATCCTGACAATCTGCCCGGCAACAGACGACGCGATGCAGAAAACATGTTTCCAAACGACAAAATAACATAATACAGATAGCGGATCGCTATCTGTATTATGATAGATAGCGATAACAATTGTTTTTACTTTATATTTGTATTGTATTTAATTGTTTAATCGAAACAATAAAAAAAATTGCCCGCGAAACGGGCGATCGCGTCAAATGACAAATGTCATTTGACGCGGGCAAAGCATACGTCATTTGACGCGATCGCCCGTTTCGCGGGCAATTTTTTTTATTGTTTCGATTAAACAATTAAATACAATACAAATATAAAGTAAAAACAATTGTTATCGCTATCTATCATAATACAGATAGCTATTTCGTCGTTTGGAAACATGTTTTCTGCATCGCGTTGTCTGTTGCCGGGCAGGTTGTCAGGATGTAAACAAACGATGACGTAGGCCGGTACAATTTTCGCCCCCGGTACAATTTTAACGTGACGGCTCCAAACTGCACTCCGTCTTGCCCTATTCATCCTCTCAGTGTACCGCTGTTGTGGTCGTCAGAGCCCTGCTTCGCTTGCGTTCCCGCGTTTGCGTCAAGTACGTCTGGCGTCAAGCGCGCCTTCACGCGGACTGGCGGGGAATTACGGGTTCAAAACGCAATTAATTGCAATTAATTTATTTTAATCGAGTAATTTCTTATCGACAATTAATCGATAATCGATAAATTGTTTGCATCCCTAACTGCAATTAATTTATTTTAATCGAGTAATTTCTTATCGACAATTAATCGATAATCGATAAATTGTTTGCATCCCTAACTGCTGCACACAGTGTGCAGCATCTGGACGATGGAGATGAGCTCCAGGTGATTCACTGATGAGCACACCTGTGTCTCAGTCCATGTTATGGTACCAGGTCAACATGTGTCTCAGTCCATGTTATGGTACCAGGTCAACATGTGTCTCAGTCCATGTTATGGTACCAGGTCAACATGTGTCTCAGTCCATGTTACCAGGTCAACATGTGTCTCAGTCCATGTTATGGTACCAGGTCAACATGTGTCTCAGTCCATGTTACCAGGTCAACATGTGTCTCAGTCCATGTTATGGTACCAGGTCAACATGTGTCTCAGTCCATGTTACCAGGTCAACATGTGTCTCAGTCCATGTTATGGTACCAGGTCAACATGTGTCTCAGTCCATGTTATGGTACCAGGTCAACATGTGTCTCAGTCCATGTTATGGTACCAGGTCAACATGTGTCTCAGGAGGTAGAGCGGGTTGGATGTTAACCTGAAGGCTGCTGGTTGGATCCCGGCTCCTCCTAGCTGAGTGTGGAGGTGTCCCTGAGACGCCTCACCCTGACTGCTCCCGACCAGCCGGCTGTCGCCCTGAGGGGGCCACTCCGCCGTCGGGATGGGGGAATGTGTGTGTGTGAGCCGTTGTGAGTCGCTTTTGTGTTGAACTCCGGACGCTCTAGAGCAGTCTGGGAGCGTGATGTATATTCCATGAGACCCCCCCCCCCCCCTCACAGACAGGTTGCGTAACAGACGGCCGGTCTGACCTAGAAACCCCTCGACACACACACACACACACACACACACACACACACACACACACACACACACAGAGAGACATACATCCACACACGCACACACATTCACATGCATGCGCACACAAACGCACACACGCACTTGAGCTTCACCTTGATGGATTCCTACTGCTGCAGCAGCAATGGAAAATCCTGTCTCCTGAACCTCTGTTCTCCACGTACCCAGCAGTGGTGGCGTTAGCAGCCAGGCCTCCAGACGCTGAACAGAGGCTAGGGTCAGGGTTAGCGTGGGGCCAGAGGCTAAGCTATCACAGCCCGTGCGGGGGGGTCTGCGTGGGTCAAACATGTTTGTGTTGATCCTGATGCTCCTGGCGTCGGCCTTTAAACCGCAGACGAGCACAGATTTGACCAAACAAATGAGGCTAACATTAGGGAGTGGGGAACCGTTCGGCCCTTGGTTCTGCAAGCACCCTCGCTGTACCCACAGAGATGTATCGTTGTTTCTCTTTCTTCTGACTGATGGACTTATTGTAAGGCGCTCTGGATCACAGCGTCTGATAAACGCCCTGGATGTGAACGTTAATGTGAATGAATCAGTACACCTGGTTGTCAATAGAAGAGCCTAATGCATCTCTTCTCTTCTCTCCCCCCTCCTCCCCCCTCAGGTGGCGTCATGCGGGTGAGACGGTCTCCCTAGTGCCCTCCCCCATCCGACCCCATCCCCCCCCCCTCCCAAGCCCCGCCCCCCTCTCTCTCAGGAGACCAATCGCGTTCTTCCACCGTCTCCAACTCCAATTAACCAATCGATCACCATGGCGACGGAGAGCCTGACCACGTGGGCGGGGCTGACGCCCACCTGGGCGGGACCAACAGAGGGGCCCACGGCCGGCGGGGAGGCGGAGCTTCTGCGGCCGGTGGGGGCGGGGGTGTGCCAGAGCCCGGGGGGGCGCCACCGCGTGGTTCCATCGGTGGTCTGCGCCGTGGGGGTCCTGTTCGGCATCGTGTACTGCTTCTTCGGTGAGTCTGTCTGCCCGTCTGTCTGCCCGTCTGTCTGCCCGTCTGTCTGCCTGCCTGCCTGCCTGTCTGTTCGGCATCGTGTACTGCTTCTTCGGTGAGTCTGTCTGTCTGTCTGTCTGTCTGTCTGTCTGTCTGTCTGTCTGTCTGCCTGCCTGCCTGCCTGCCTGCCTGCCTGCCTGCCTGCCTGCCTGCCTGCCTGCCTGCCTGTCTGTCTGTCTGTCTGTCTGTCTGTCTGTCGGCATCGTGTACTGCTTCTTTGGTGAGTATCTGTCTGTCTGTCTCTCTCACCTCTCCCCTCTCTCCCCCCCTCCCCTCTCCCCCTCTCTCCCCTCTCCCCCTCTCTCCCCCCTCCCCTTCTCTCTCTCCTCTCCCTCTCTCCCTCTCTCTCCTCTCCTCCCCCTCTTCCCTTCTCTCTCCCCCTCTCCCTCTCTCCCCTTCTCTCTCCCCCTCTCCCCCTCTCCTTCTCTCCCCTCTCCCCCTCTCCTCCCCTCTCCCCCCACCTCCCCTTCTCTCCCCCACCTCCCCTTCTCTCCCCCTCCCCCCTTCTCCCTTCTCTCCCCCCTCTTCCCTCTCTCCCTCCTCTTCCCCTCTCTCTCCCTCTCTCCCCCTCTCTCCCCTTCTCTCCCCCTCTCCCCCGCTCTCCCTCTCTCTCCCCTCCTCTCCCTCTCTCTCCCCTCCCCCCCCCTCCTCCCTCCTCCCCCCTCTCTCTCCCCCCTCTCCCCCTCTCCCCTCTCTCTCCCCCTCTCCCCCTCTCCCTCCTCCCTCCCTCCTCTCCCCCCTCTCCCCCCTCTCCCCTTCTCCCCCCTCTCCCCCTCTCCCCCCTCCAGGGTACCGCTGCTTCAAGGCGGTGATGTTCCTGACCGGGCTGCTCTTCGGCTCGGCGGTGGTCTTCCTCCTGTGCGTGCGGCAGCCCCTCCCGGACGGCGCCCTGGGGCCGGAGGCGGCGGTGGGCGTAGCGGTGGGGGCGGGGCTGCTGTGCGGCCTGGTGGCCATGCTGGTGCGCAGCGTGGGCCTGTTCCTGGTGGGGCTGCTCCTCGGCCTGCTGCTGGCCCTCGCCCTCCTGGTGGGGCTGGAGGAGCTGTCCTCCGCCCCCCCGCGCTCCGTCTGGGCCCCGCTGGGGCTGCTGCTGGGTTCGGGGACGCTCTGCGCCGTGCTCACGCTCCAGTGGCCCCGCCTCTTCACCACGCTGAGCACAGCCTGCTTCGGCGCCGCCGCCATCACCGTGGCGATGGACTACTTTGCGGAGCTGCTGGGGCTGGTCCTGTACGTGGTGGAGCGGCTGAAGGCAGCGCCCCGGGACGCCCCCGTCTGCTGGGTCACCTGGGCCGCGCTGGGGGTCTGGGGGGCACTGGCCGTGCTGGGGGTCCTGGTGCAGTGGAAGGTGACGGCCGAGGGGTACTCGCACACCAAGGGTGAGTGGTAACCTAGCAATGCTGCCTCTAGTCACACTCGCACACCAAGGGTGAGTGGTAACCTAGCAACACTGCCTCTAATCACACTCGCACACCAAGGGTGAGTGGTAACCTAGCAACGCTGCCTCTAATCACACTCGCACACCAAGGGTGAGTGGTAACCTAGCAACACTGCCTTTTATCATCCTATAGTGTGAGTGGTAACCTAGCAACGCTGCCTCTAATTACACTCACACACCAAGGGTGAGTGGTAGCCTAGCAACGCTGCCTCTTATCACACTCACACACCAAGGGTGAGGGGTAACCTAGCAACGCTGCCTCTAGTCACACTCGCACACCAAGGGTGAGTGGTAACCTAGCAACGCTGCCTCTAGTCACACTCGCACACCAAGGGTGAGTGGTAACCTAGCAACGCTGCCTCTAATCACACTCGCACACCAAGGGTGAGTGGTAACCTAGCAACACTGCCTCTTATCATCCTACAGTGTGAGTGGTAACCTAGCAACGCTGCCTCTAATTACACTCACACACCAAGGGTGAGTGGTAACCTAGCAACGCTGCCTCTGATCACACTCACACACCAAGGGTGAGTGGTAACCTAGCAACACTGCCTCTAATCACACTTGCACACCAAGGGTGAGTGGTAACCTAGCAACGCTGCCTCTTATCACCTTATAGTGTATTCAATCGCACACCAAGGGCAAGTGGTAACCTAGCAACACTGCTTCTGGGGGTCGTACGTCTGTTGACCTTTGTTCTGTGGGGTTCCCTTGTGTTGTGTCTCTTGGTGGTAGTAGGATTGTGTAGCAGGGTGATGTCTCGTGGGTTGTGTAGTAGGATTGTGTAGCAGTTGGTGTGTTAGTCCAGACCAAGCTGAATCTAACTGTGTAGCAACTGCAGTACCTACTATCATTGCTGTAACACCGGGAATTGGTTAGCCTAGCGATTGTTGTACTTGCACTTGGTTCTATGAACATCCTTTCTGTACCGACGGCGATATATTGTTGCACTTCTTATGACAAATGTACTTATTGTAAATCGCTTTGGATAAAATCGTCTGCTAAATGCCCTAAATGTAAATGTATAATATGATATTATTTAGATAAAGAGCTCCAGGACTGTAACGCAAGTGTTTTACACTTCCTTGTTTTTGGATAACCGTTCTGCTTTTGGTGTTATGGCGTATAACACGTCGGACTCTCGTCTCTGGTATTTCTACAACGAGACTCGTAGTGGGGGTTATATCTGAGCCATGGTTGAGAATGAATTGGGGGAAAGGAACTTTGGCTTTGACTCCCTCAAGAACATGAACCACGACATGGAGGAGAAAGGGATTGTTGTTCAGTCTACTTCACATTGATGTGGACTTGGAAGAACCAGGAACGTCGGAGAACCCAACGCAGTCGTTTGAGATTCATAATATCGGCTCACACAGCTTTTGGCTGTGATAATATATATTATATGATATAGATATCTATGTAGGCTATATGATATTATTTATATATAGAGTTCCAGATCTACCGTGTGTTCTAGAATATTTACAGAACACGGCTAAAGGCTGTGTGTGCCTCACCATTGCGATACATCCACTGTAAACAGAGCGCATGGTACAGTGGCCGCAAGCTGCTCAGGGCCCCACCCCCACCCTCCTCCTTGACCCGCCTCGCTCCTCCTCATTTGCATTAAAGCGACAGACCCCAAAACAGTGCATTTCGGGGAAGCTCAATGTGCGACTGGCTCGTAGTGGCTGTAACTCTGCACCACGGCTGAATTTCGGGAACGTCTTTGAATACTTTGTTAGTGGCCCACTAATACCTATATTAAAGCACCCATAAAATAGCATGCCATGGCACCTTTAAAAATGACATTTATTTTAAAATACAATTATTTTTTTTCCTAAATATTTTCCTAATCACTAAAAACATGATGAAAAGTGACAGTAGACAATACATTAACCAACAATTGTGAACAATTACAGTATATATTTTTTTAAACCAGAAAAATACATTTCTTCAAAATATAGGACATTTCTTCAAATGCATTTTTTTCCCACTTCCTTTCTGTCTGAGAAGAACATTTGGAGGACCTGGTATTGATTTGTTTTTAATTATAAGTGAAACTATATCTACTATTTCTGTTCCCCATTCATTAAGATGGTCGTCAGCTGAAGCTCACCTCAACTCCAGCCCCCATGGGCCTACTCCAAACTCCCTTCACCCTGGCTGCCAGGAAGATGACTTCTAATCAATCGGAGCAGTGTCACAGGGCTGCACCAAAATTTGTGGTGAAAGGCTTGCACCCTTTTGCAACAGTTGAATCACCGCGATTTAGGGACATGGCAAAGGCCCTCAATCCACGTTACACACCTCCTTGCAGGACTGTTCTATCAAACACCCTCATCCCTGCATGGTATGAGGTGGAGAAGCAGAATGTCATTACAGAGCTGGCAAATGTTAGCAAGGTAGCCATTACAAGTGATGGGTGGACTAGCTTAGCACAAGACCACTACATTACTGTAACTGCCCATTACAGCAGCCAAGGCAAGCTTCACCAAAAAGTCCTCCGGACCAAAGCTGTCTACAGAGCGCAGACCGGGGAAACAGTGGGAGTGGAGATTGGGGAGGTGTTGGAAGAGTTTGGCATTACTCACAAGGTGGTTGTCATGACTGTAGACAACGCTTCCAACATGGATGTTGCTGCAAAGAAGCTGGACATCCTCAAACTGGGTTGCTTTGCCCACACCCTTAAATTGGCTGCGCAAAAAGTTTACAGCATTGCCACGGTGACCCGTTGGGCAGCAAAACTAAGAGCAGTCATCGTGTGGATGAAAAGAACTTCAATGAAAGGAACTTCCTCAGCACACCATGATACTGGATGTGAAAACCAGGTGGAACTCCTTTTTTCTGATGGTTGAGAGGTTCCTTGAGCAGTGTCCGGCTCTCCAAGCTGCAGTGTTGGATCCACGTATAAGAAAGCCCATGAAGAGGGACCGACTGGACAGGATCACAGATGCGGACTTTACCAAAGCAGAGGAGTTCATAAAGGTCATGAAGGTCCTGTACGCTTCTACACTGTGTGTATCTAGTGAGAAAACCCCCACCTGTGGACAGATCCTTCCGATACTCATGAAACTGAAGGCCCACTTCACAGTTCAGGAAGGAGACTCTACGTTTGTGTCCGACATTAAACGGAAGGTTTTGACTGACCTATCTGGACGCTAGTAGGAAGAAAAAATCCAACAGTTCCTCGAAGAGGTGACGGCAATGGACCCAAGGTTTGAAGCCAAAAGTGTCAGGCACAGCACCTGGGAACATTTGCAGGAGGCAGCTGTAGCAATAAATGCAACAGAAGCAGATTTCCCAATCCCTGAGTCCCAGGAGGACAGCAACACAACCGAGGAGGCTATGTATGAGAATCCCCGGGTTGAAGTCAGTCCACCATCACAACCCAAGAGTGCCTTACAGGAGCTTTTTGCCGAGGAGGAACAAGAGCAATGGACCATCCGTATGAATAACTCCAACAGCAGCATTCAGCAGAGAGTACGTGATGAAGTCCAGCTCTACAGAAGCCTGCCTATGATTTCTATGGCAGAGGACCCAGTTCTCTGGTGGTGGACGAAAAGAGACACCCCGCCCCTGCTAGCGGAACTCTCTCACGGCTACCTTGCTGTTCAAGCATCTTCCAACCCTTCAGAGAGGGTGTTTTCCACTGCTGGGGACACCATCAGCCAGGAGCGTTCGAGGATCATGCCTGATAAGGCAGACATGTTCATTTTTCTGCAAAAAAATACCTGTTAATTTATGAGCTGATATTTTATTTCCTTTTGTGTGACAGCATATTATTTTTTTAATTTATATACATTATGATATTTTATTTTTTATTCGGTGCTGCTGATATATTCTTTCTATTGTTAGTTTTATGTCATTTCTAAGTGGCCTATTACATTAGCCATGTTTATTGAAGGCTAGAAACATTTTTGTTGTGCTCACTTGTTAAACAATAAAAGCAATACCAGTTCCGTTAAAAACATATTGTCGCGTCGTCTTTCCACCAAATAATGTAAAAGTATCGATAGTGGTATCGATAAAGACTCGGATCGATAAGGAGTATAGATAAAGGTATCGATATCAATAAATATTAACGATCCCCATCCCTAATGAGGATGCACTCTTTTTTCTCTCTTTAGTGCCGGTAATGAAAGGTTCTGTAAGGCATACCCATGTAGCTAATTACTAAGGAATAAAATGTATACAAACTCTGTCTGGCAGGTTTTATGAAGAAAACGTTTCCAAAAAGCATCGGACATATGACCCACTATGTTCTGCTCCATGTAGGCCTATCCAATGTTGACAACGTGACATGATATGGCTAAGCTAACAACATAAACAAGAGGAGCTAGGAAAGGAAATTAACTGCGTGTTTAAGTTCAGAAGGGCCAAACGTGTGGCTACACACAGCACTACAAAAGTCGTCAAGATTGAAAAAGAAAAAAATATTTGTTGCATAGCTGAACGCTGTATCACATCATGAGCCGGCTGTTCTCAATTCATAACACGCATTCCATCCAAACTAGTCTACATCAGGCATTCTGACCAAAACTCATGCACTCCCCACAATTATTCCAGAATTCAAGCAAAGCAAGAATGACCAAAAGTCACTTTGTGTGAACAAGGGACTGACTCCATCGACTATCAATTGCAATTTAAAACAGCCGACCACTTGAGTGCAAAAAACACAAAAGACCTCGCCACAGCACCAGCAAACTTTAAGCAATAAATATCGCGTCTTACCTTTATTTATGTGGCAGTGGTCTGCAGATTCATCCCGTAGTGTAGCCTACCACATCCATTTAGTTCAACAGGTTATCGTTCTGATACTGTCCATGGTACTAGCAACCTGCTCTGGTGCTTTTTACCTATGCATTCAGACTAAAATGACTTGATTGTCTGATGCCTCATCATCCCAGCCAAAGAGTATTGGTATTATTAGAATTGGCTATTTGCCAAAACGAAAAAATAACTTCAATGTGTCTCTTTTACAATGTATTTGTTATCATTCGTAGCGTTGATCAGCAGAGAAAGAGTTCGCCAAAGTCGTTAACATCGCTTATACGGAAGACGCTGGGGTTGATAAGTTACCGGACTGCAGAGTGATACAGATCAGAATCAGCTTTATTGGCCAGGTTTGCCTAAACAAACAAGGAATTTGACTTCGGCAACCATTTGCTCTCGAAGGACAACATTCACTCAAAACATTAAAAATATTGTATTGTAGTGACCTACAAGGGAGTTAGGGGGCATTAGAGGGAGACATTCACCCGGTCACCGGCGCCTTTAAGAGAGAGGGCGGGGGGAGGAATCAGGAAGTCGGTCGCCGGCCCACATGGTCCTTGGCTGGATGTGTATTGTTTTTGTAGCTGTCTTTTTGGTGCAAGTAAACGAACTCAACCTGCCTTCGCCTCCTGGTATCATTGTTTACCGCACTTCCACAGTATCACAAATTTTACAAAACAAATACTCAACAACAATTCAAGAGATGGTAGAAATGGTGCAATCAGTCAGTTAGTGATTAAGATTTAAATAAATAAATTTAAATATATATATACGGTATATATACACGGTCACATTTAAGATTCCAATATAATATAAATACAGTACAAGGCAGATCAGTGCACAGGAAGTGTTAACAATATTTGAATTGTAAGTTTGAGAGATATACATGAAGTACATCACAATTGTTAATGGACTTTATTCAGCGACAAGATGTGGGAGTTCTGAGAGTTCAACAGAGTGACTGCTTGGGGAAAGAATCTGTCTTTTTGTCGGCTGGTTTTGGCAGGCAGTGCCTTGTATCGCCTACCAGAGGGGAGGAGGTTGAATAAAGTATGACCAGGATGTGAGGGGTCTGCTGAGATTTTTACTGCCCTTTTCCTGACCCTGGACTGGTACAGGTCCTGGATGGAGGGGAGGTCAGCTCCAATGATCCTCTCTGCAGTCCTTACTGTCCTTTGCAGTCTGGCCCTGTCCCGTTTGGTGGCTAACCCAAACCAGACAGTGATGGAGGTGCAGATGGCAGCCTGAATGATGGCTGAGTAGAAGGTGGTCAGCAGCACTTTAGGCAGATTAAACTTCCTTAATTGTCGCAGAAAGTTTAACCTCTGCTGGGCCTTTTTCCGGACAGAGTCAATGTGGGGATACCATTTTAGGTCCTGTGAATTGGTTGTTCCCAGGAACCTAAAGGACTCCACAGTGGACACTGTGTCGTTCTGGATGGTGTGGGGGGGGGGGGGGGGCTTCTCCTAAAATCCACTGACATCTCTAGAGTAGAGGTCTTCACGGGTCCAATTTGACGGACCCGAACCCAAATGGACCCGTGAAAATTGGACCCGGAGCCGACTGGCCCCGAGCTATTATTGTAAATATGAGTTCCGAGCCGAAATGGACCCGAGAAAATATTGGAAACCGGACCCGACTGGCCCCGAGCCATTATTGTAAATACGAGTTCCGAAACCGAACCGAACCCTTAAAAACCCGTGGACCCGAAATGCCCGAGTTGCTTTATGATTTAATACAAGTTGTCTAAGCGTTAAATAAGACTTGTTTTTATAAGCTATTACTTTCTGTTTCTTACCTAAACGTAGTCCGGCTGCGGCCGCTGCCAGCCCCCACCCCTGGCCATAACGTGATGTAAACATAAATAAATCCACGTCGTCATTTTCTTGTTTAGATGGTCATGTACTGTAATCCTTCTTATTAGCCGTTGCTAACGCTAATCCAGTAGAACATTTCCTCTTGTTTAATTTAACATAATTTTGGAGTTTCCATTGTGCTTTGCAGAGCGTAATGTTACCGCGGTAACAACGCGCTACGGCAACTCGATTGTTTAACCATCGCCGGGTCCTCTCGGGTACTGTAGGACCCGGCCTTTCACAATAGTACCCCTTTTCCACTGAGCTGGAGCTAGAGCTTGCTGGGAGCTGGTGCTACAGCGAGTGCTCAGTTGGTGCTAACCCGAGCAACTCTTACGAACCTGTTGTGTTTCCACCGGCAAGGAGCTGGCAAAGAGCCACACGATTACGTCACTGTATAACGTTGTTATACAGCAACGCAGTTGCGGAGTTCAGTGCTCCGGTGGCCTGATTTGCTGGCCGGTCGCCGAGAACCCCGTGCATGAGGTCAAAGAACGGCATTATTTTCGACCTCCCACTGCCGCTCCGTTCTAGGTTTTTTTTTTTGGTCGCGGTAATCTTTTTTCAATTTTTTTAGTTTGTTGATCAGCTGATCCACACTCCGCTGATATCCCGCTTCGACCATCCCCTGCTGGATATTTTGAAAAACCGGCTTTGTCCGGCAGGCCCCGTCCAGCTTGGTTTGGACTTCGGCGGAAGACCACAAAATCAGGAAACACTGGGGCTGCATCCGAATACTCGTACTTGCATACTATATAGTATGCATTTTGTAGTATGCGAAAAATCTAGCGCGTCCGAATACTCTAGTATGCATTCTGTAGTACGGAAGTCGTCGTGCATACTCCGCAAAGTGAACCACGGACCACACACTATCACTAACCGCCAAAGTGAACCACGGACCACACATACGCTATCCCACAATGCAACCGGAGAGTCTGGTTAACAAACGAAGAAGAGATGGCTGACCCGACACCACCAATATATCCATTATATATATATAATATATATATATAATATATATATATAATATATATAGATATCCATTTCAAGAGCTATTTGCGTAGAAAGAGACATATTTTTTATTCAATAGCAACGATAATGAGACGGAAAACAGGTAAATTTTGCCGCCATCTGGGGGGAGATACGTCATCTCCAAACATCCGGAGGAGTTTCGGCGGCGTTCTACGCATGTCTGTAGACCGTACTACACAGTCAAGTGTAGTATGGTCAAGTAGTAGACACTAGACAGAAATAGTATGTACTAGGTATTCGGATGCAGCCTGGGTCTCCTCCTCTGACCACTGCTGCTTTGTCTTGTCCATTTTGAAAAATGCAGGTGAAGACCGTGTGTTTGCGCATTGTAAGCCCCTGCTCACATAGCCACGCCCCCAGCCTGCTGACGTAATCGGTTCTTGCTTTAGACCAGCAAAGACTTGGTGCTAGCTCTGGCTCCCATTCTGAGGCTCGGGGCTGGAGCTTTGGCGGTGGAAAAGCAAAGAGTAGGTGCTTAGTCAAGCTCTAGCTCCCAGCAAGCTCTAGCTCCAGCTCGGTGGAAAAGGGGTATAAGAGACCCGAGACCCGAGACAAACTCCACCGGTTCCGACCCGGCCCCGGAGTCACAGCTGGGTCGGGTCGGAACCTCGGGTTTTCGGGTTGTCGGTTTTTTCCGAAGACCTCTACTCTAGAGTCTTCTTGTTGTTTAACTCCAGGTGGTTCAGACTGCACCACTCGACCAGCTGGTCCACCTCCTGTCTGTAAGCAGACTCATCACAATCCTGGATCAAACCAATGACGGTGGTGTCATCTGCAAACTTAATGAGTTTTACGGACGGGTTCTTGGAGGTGCTGCTCTGATAGAGAAGAGCAGCGGGAGAGGACACACCCCTGTGGCGCGCCAGTGCTGATGGACCGGGTTTTGGATGTGGCGCTCTCCAGTCTGATATGCTGCTGCCTGTCAATCAGGAGGCTGTTTTGGATTGTCTGTGCCGTTAAAGTAGCATTTATGAACGTTTACGACTCGGCACAATGTCCAACCACTATGAAATGTCACCTATTGTCAGCGATTACATCCCGATCATTAACTAAAAGCCACATAGAAAGAATAAACCATCCAGCAAATGATTTCAACGATTTGTGAGGGCATACGCAGCAAGGAGGATCGCACAGTGGAATTCTTATGGCAAACGAGCGCTGGGCGGAGATGTTTGCGCATTTTAGAAGCAAGGAGATTATAGAAAAATATATGTCAAATTTCTCAGTTTGTCTACTCAATATTTTAACCTACTTATTATTTATTTATTTACTTATTTGTTTCACCATGATCTGTCCGCAATTCCTCCAAGTATTAGGCATCTGTATTTCACCGCACCCGTGGATTAACCACGGTGTCCGAGGGTATGACCGCCAACCGCGCAACTCTACTAGTCTAATAGTTTTGTACTAGTTAGTAAACACTGCCCGTGAGCTCCCACTGTTTGCGGGGTTCCCTCGCACAACTGGTGGCGGGGATCCCTCGTGTCAACAATGGATGCGTCATTGCGTTTCCCACTAATTTCTGGCATGCCAAACTTTTCGACGTTGGGACGAAAATATCGCAGACCGCAAGCATTTCACGTTACAAGACCTCGACTCGTAGCCGACTTTTTTAAAACTTGTAGGGCCTACGACTCGCCAATTTGTCTGCGACGAAGAAATCGGGGCAAAATCAGGCTGAAATCGTGTAGTCTGAACCAGACATGATCAGCAGCTCGCGGATTTCACCTTCTCTCCAGTTAGAACTGCTCATGATGATATCACTGCCTTGTCTCTGTCGAGAAAGCGCACCAACACCTCTACCCAAAGCCGTTGCATTTACATCAGAATGAAACCCAGAGGTGGTGGTAGCAGAGATCAGCCTGGTCTTACCCATGTGCAGATCCTGCTTGAGCGCGGTTTCTCCTGCATGAAACGGGTGAAGTCGGACTGGAGGTCTCGCCTAGCCAATGACACTCTGAACAGCCTCATGCTAGTCTCAATGCATGGCCTTCCTCTAGACGAGTACAACTCACTAAATGCAGTCACTAAATGGTGGCAGTACTGGCGGAAGGTCACGAAGACCACAGTTCTGTGACTGAGGGGGTTCGTGGTCATCTTGAAGCTAAACAAATGGCCCCGCGCGTGCGTGCGTGCGTGCGTGCGTGCGTGCGTGCGTGCCGTGCGTGCGTGCGTGCGTGCGTGCGTGCGTCTGTCTGTGAAGCAATGGGAGAGGAAGGACATATTTCCCGCAAGAGCTCTTGACAGTTCTCATAACAGTCGGATCATTCTCACAGTATCGGGGAGGGGCAACCATGGTTCCCGGCGAGAACTTTGAATATTCATGCAACATGGGGGCGGAGACAAATACTCACACAGCCCTCCAAACCATTACAACTAAACATTTAGAAAATGACCACCAGATGCTCTGCCACTGAGGTTCTGTCACAGATCCTTCAGGGTGGAAGTGGTATAGAGGAGTCTGTGTCTGAGACGGGGGATGATGTTGAGGAGGACCCTGATTACGCGGCATACTCCTCTGATGAGAATGAAGCCACTGAGATAGGACCTTCTGACCCTCCGGTGGTTTCTCAAACACAATCAATCCCCCCCTTTATATCCCAATCAACAGGAACTGACATGACATCCAAAGATGGAAAGCTGGTATTCTCCGGATCCTTGATGTATAAGAGGAGGTATTATTGACTGGGTTATAAAGACGGTCGGTAGAAAGAACTAAAGTAGTAAACTTGGTTAAGACTTTCATTTAAAGTGCTTTCCTGCATGTTTACATTGCTGGGGTCAGATTGACCCAAAACTTCAAAGTTGTACGTTTATTCCATGAATAAACGTTCAAGTTCTGGGTTGGCTTAGTGCAGGAGGCTGAGCTGGGGGACGCTTTGAGGGGTACACTCCGTCGGTGGGTGGATGGATGGTTGTGAGTCCCCCTGGATACAAGTGTCTGTTAAATCCTCTAAATGTACATGTCATGGTGCAATCAGTGTGTCTTATACTGCAGTCAGTATCTAAAGGTGCATTCACTGGAGCCTTTGGAGACAGTTTTAACCTCCTAAATCAATATGGTCTATGGATGTATTACTGTTAGCTTTCTGCATAGTGCTTTCAAATGTTATGAGGATGATGTCTGAGGGAGTGGGAGGCATGAGAGAGAGAGAGAGAGAGAGAGAGAGAGAGAGAGAGAGAGAGAGAGAGAGAGAGAGAGAGAGAGAGAGAGGGAGAGGGAGAGAGAGAGAGAGAGAGAGAGAGAGAGAGAGAGAGAGAGAGGGGGGAGAGAGAGAGAGAGAGGGGGAGGGAGAGAGAGAGAGGGCGGGAGACAGGGAGGGCGGGAGACAGGGAGGGAGGGAGACAGGGAGAGCGAGGGAGAGATATAAAACCTTCCTGTCCAGGAAATGTTGCGTGATGTGTGTCTGTCTGTCTGTCTGCCTGCGTGCGTCATTGTGATTGTAAGTGTGTAGGTGCGTGCGTCAGTCTTGTGTGTGTGTGTTTATCAGTGTGTGTACGTCCTTGCATACGTCAGTGTGAATGTTCGTCAGTGTGTGTCTGTGTGTGCGTGCTTCAGTGTGTGCCTTGTTTGTGTCAGTGTGTGTGTGTGTGTGTCAGTGTGTGCGTGCTTCTGTGTGTGTGTCTGTGTGCGTTTCAGTGTGTGCTTCAGTGTGCTCTTCAGTGTGTGCTTCAGTGTGTGTATGTGTGTGTGTTAGTGTGTGCGTGCCAACAGTCTTATCGGATCTAGAGGTGATGCCTTTGAGATCATCCATGGTGCTGAGATGTCTGAGGGAGACACTAACGCAATGAACACATGTGGGTCAGGCAGAACATCACCAGGGTGTGTGTGTGTGTGTGTGTGTGTGTGTGTGTGTGTGTGTGTGTGTGTGTGTGTGTGTGTGTGATGTGTGTGTGTGTGTGTGTGTGTGTGTCATGTGCTGTGTGTGGTGTGTGTGTGTGTGTGTGTGTGTGTGTGTGTGTGGGCCTCATTTCAGCCTCATTCAGGCTTTTCAAGGTTTCATTCTGAGTTGCCATGACATCAATTCCTTTAAATGGTCATTATATAAAAAATGACTCAAGAGATATGTTAGTGGTAAATGAAACTATCTCTCTCTCCTCACCCCCCTCCACCCCCCCCTCACCTCCCCTCCCCTCCCTCCCCTCCCCACCCTCCCGCCCTCCCCCCTCCCTCCTCAACCCCCTCCCCCCCCCCCCCTCAGTCATCATCTCTCGTCACCAGAGGCACATGCAGGTGCTCCGGATACCGTCAGCGCGACGACCGCGCCCGCTCCGCCCGGGGCGCCCGCGCCAAGAAGAAGAAGAACCCGGTCGCCGCGGCGGCGGGCGGCACCCCCGGCAACAAGGCCTCGCCGGCCGAGCCCGCCTACCGCCGCAAGCCCCACCCCATCCGGCGCTACGACGGGGACGTGCTGTCACCGGTCGGTGGACACACACACACACACACACACACACACACACACACACACACACACACACACACACACACACACACACGTAGACAACGTATACAGAAACAAGCATCACACGTGTTCACGTACTGGTGTCCACGTACACGCAGACAACACACACACACAAACGCGCGCACAAACACACAAACATATGCACATAGAGACACACCCCTCCACCCCTCTGTCTCCAGAGGTCTGAGGTCCTCTGTCCTGTCTGTCCTGTCTGTCCTGTCTGTCCTCCCCTCACAGAGCTACATCCAGAACTTCCGTGAGCGGCAGGTGGAGGTGGAGGTGTGTGGGGACGAGCCCTCCACCTCCAGCGGCCCCCCTTGCCTGCCCATGATGGGGAGCGGTCCACTCAACCCTCGGCCAATCAGCAGCGGTCCACTCAACTCTCGACCAATCAGCAGCGGTGGTCCACTTAGCAATCGACCAATGAGCAGCGGCCCACTAAGCTCTAGACCAATGAGCAGCGGGCAACTTAGCTCTCGACCAATGAGCAGCGGCCCACTCAGCTCTCGACCAATCAGCAGTGGTGGTCCACTTAACAGCCGACCAATGAGCAGCGGTCCACTTAGCAATCGACCAATGAGCAGCAGCGGGCCCCACAACCATCCCCTGTTAGGCAGCGGGCCCCAAAGTTCCAGACCAATTAGCAGCGGTCCAATTAACTCCAGACCAATTAGCAGCGGTCCACTCAGCAATCGACCAATGAGCAGCAGCGGGCCCAATAACTCCCGCCCTACGAGCAGCAGTGGCCCCCACAATGGCCCCCCGCCAGGCAGCGGGCCCCACAGCGGCCGGCCCACCAGCAGTGGCCCCACCAACGCCCGGCCCACCAGCTCCGGGGGCCCCCACTTTGCCCGGCCCCCAGGGGCCCCCCACGCGGCCGTGGACCTGGGCTACGACTACGGCTCCCAGGCCGAGGCTGTGGGGCCCCTGCTCCGGATCTGATCGCGCCCTGCTGGCGAGCTGGCTCTCTGGGGCCCCTCTGGCTCTCTGGGGTCCCTCTAGGACATTAGGAGCCCGTCTGGGACCTCGGGGGGGGAGGGATTAAGTGGCCCCAGAGGATTACGGGACTATAGACCGGCCCCTGCTCTCCGACCCGCCCCTCCTAATGTCCTAGATGGGCCCCAGAGAGCTAGAGGGGCCCCTCTGACTATTCCAGACCAGGGGTTTGGGGGACCCCTGTCTAGGGAGCGTCCCCCCCACGCCGTGGTGGGCGTGGCCGGGCGGGGTTCACTCTGACTCCGCCACTGTGTCGGACCTGATCCCGCCTCTATGCTTAAAGCCACACCCCTCCAAGGGGAGCCCATGCCCCCCCCCCCCCCCCACGGTGAGGATGACATCACACCCCCCAAACACAGATCAGGGACTCGAACCCGCAACCTCAGGGCCCTCACGCTGTCGCCCTGGGAGACGGTCACCCTCGGTTAACTGCCATGACAACGCAGTCTCCTCTTCCTCTTCTTCTTCTGGGAGTTTGGCCTCTGAAGTGACCTCTGACCTCACCCCCCCCACCCCCTCCTTGGGGCCCTCAGTGGGTCCCCTGGGGGGGGGGGGGGGGAGGTCAGGGGGGGGGGGGGGGGGTTAGAGGTCAGGTGCCAGATTACCGCCCCACCTCGGACTGAACTATCAGCGGTCAGAGACCGGGGGGGGGAGGGGGTCAGGCAGGTCATGACCGCAGGTCAAAGGTCAAAGGTGCTTAGGGTTTGATTCCACTCAGCCATATTTCCACCCCTCTGACTCGGCGACCGGACGGCACGTGGGCGGGAGTGAAGTGCTGAATCACCACCTCACCGCTCACCCTCTCACGGCCGCGGGGGGTGAGCTCTGCCACAGGACGTCCCGCGCTCTGACACGCTGAATCATCACCGTGTAGCCACTCAACCGCTGGTCTTCACACACT